>OX243828.1:5297738-5492738 GCA_945859605.1 Lumbricus rubellus
AGGACGAGCAGGAACAGAAGACGTAACAAGAGGAGAAGGGTGGGAGGAGCAGGAGGAGGAGGAGGAGAAAGAAGAGTAGGAGGAGGAAGAGGATGAGGAGGATGAAGAGGAGGAGGATGAAGATGATGGAAATGAAGAAGCCTTAAAAACTGAGATCTGCACTCGTGAGACTTACACATAAACTTGTCTTTTAACTACAGTAACGAACTCTCCGTTGAGTCCGTTCGTGCTTCAAGACTCTATACAGTGTAGATACGAACCGTCGGTCGGTGGTCGGGGTGGAGGGCAACTGGTGACGTAGTTCCGGTCGCAAGAGCCAATCAGGAAAGCGGTAAATCGGATTAGAATCGGTTGGAGAAAAGCGCTCGTTTCGCATGCAAATGAGGCCGGCACTTACCGTCTACGTCAGCAAAGAGACGCTCAGCATGTGTGTGTGTATGTGTGTGTGTGTGCACCGTGTAGACCTTGTATTACTGTCTTCTTCTTCTTCTTCTTCTTCTTCTTCTTCTTCTTCTTCTCCTCTGCACTGCTGCTTGGCAGGGTTCTTGTATCTTTCCATCTTTCCGGTCTATTATACTACCTTGTATTACTGTCGTCGTCTTCTTCTTCTTCCTTCTCATCTTTTTTTGTAATCCTCCTTTTTCTTTTCTTTTCTTTCTTCACCTTCTCCTCTTCCTCTTGTAGGCCTACTTCTTTTCCTCTTTCCTTTGTCTTTTTCTCACTTCCTCCTCTTAGACTTGTCTTTCTCCTCCTCCTCCTCCTCCTCCTCCTCCTCCTCCTCCTCCTCCTCTCTGCCTGTCTTACCTGTCTTTTCATCATTCTAGCTCTTAACCAGCACCACCACCACCGTCCTCCTCATCTTCGTCTTCTTCTTCTTCTTCTGTTTATTTTCCCCATTATATTATTTTCTTCTTCTTCTTTTGCACTGCAACCAACGACGTGTTCACTCTTTATTTAGAAGGAGATGAAAATGCAATAAGTATAATTAAGTAAACTTTTTGCGACTTCCTTTTCTATAGCATCGGCATATGCGGACTGGACGCCAGTCCTCTCCCTCTACCACTGATCTTACCACCGACAGCGACTCATTTAAGTATATCTCCCTCTTTACTAGTCTTCAGGGGCGGATCCAGGGGGGCCAATCCGGCCATCATGGCCCCCCAATGAAAACTGCCATGGGACATGGCCCTCCCCATTTGGTCTGAAATTAGCAATACGATTAAGGGTGTAATGGATATTGGCCCCACCCCTATTCAGAAAATTGAAAATTGTATGGAACGTGGCCCCCCGTTCGGTTTTCAAGTTGAGGACTAAAAAAAAGGTCATCAACTTTTTTGGCGGATGAAATGGTATGATTGTCCCGAAAAATTTGCCAGATGACTAAAAAAAGTCATCAACTTTTTTGGCGGATGAAAAGTACTTTTTTCCTCAGCGGCCGATCACTATTTTTCCAACTTTCGAAAAAAATTCCTTTTTGCCGTCCAAGATCTAAGATTTTGGCTCCCCCCTTGAAACAGTTCTGGATCCGCCACTGCTAGTCTTCAGCCCTCTTCTCATCACCGACAGTAACTAGAGGAAACGCGAACATAAATAGACGCTATTACAGTCATTTTTGTGGACGAATAGACAGACGAGCGGATAAATTATTACAGTGAGGCTAATGTGGTCGTTTGTCAAGCAAACGAGGCTGACTTATCACAAATCATCAGCATGATCAGCAGCATAAACACCAGCCACACATCGGCGCATGACACCAGACACTTAGGCGACGATGCTTGTGAATAAATGATAGATACTGCAGAATAAACGAGTCGTTTGTCAAGTCTAGTGTCTGTCTCAATGTCCGTCCAAGTCTCATTATGTCTTGTTTTCACTTTACAAGATTCATTCGATTCTTGCGCGCTGTGCACTGTGGGAGATTCGGTAGTTGCCTTGGAGTTGTTACCTGGGAGATTTGAAGACGCAGGCAGACTCATCACCAGCGCCAAAATTCATTAGGACATAAACACAACATGACATTGTAAACTGTAGGAATATAACTGTGGAGTCTAAGATCCTCGTGGAGTTTGGTTTTGCAAATGAGACCTAACTATGGTGGTCATAAAAAGAGACTTCTGGTTGAAATCCCGTCATCAAGGATATTTTCGCCCTGCATGCGGATATGAAGATGTACCGATCTTCATGATTTGCATGAAAAGCCATCTCGACATGAAGATATGAAAATGCACCTAAACGAATTAGGATCACGCCATGAAGATATAAGGATATAATAATTTCATATGCATGAAAAGCGATTTCGCCAAGGAGACATGAAGATATACTATAGAGTTTATATGCATGAAGATTCGTTTCGCCATGGAGATATGACGATGTATGCTAAGATTCATAATATCATGCATTTGAACATTACGTATCTTGACATAAAGATGCAAAGGAACGAAGGGACCGTGTAGTTTCTACTACTTTCTCCAACACTAATATCTTCACGTCTACATGTCTTATAGCAGCAGTGTCCAAAAAGGAGACTGATAAGTAAAGACGCAAATATGAAACATGTATAAGCTTACATGTATTATACGAATTCGAGTGCAATGATGACTAAGCTTATAGAAGGCAAGAACTTAATATGGACGCCGTGAATCTGCCTCTGTCGCTGACGGGTGTCGTCAACAGGAGACGCTTTTCCAATTACTGCATCACGGAATCTGCCCCGTGTTCAGAGGGGTTAGGAGGGAGGAATAAATCAATTTATAGATGCAAGACAAACAGTATCAGCGTTTGGAAGGTATCGCCATTGGAAGGCATCTCTGTGGCCTTCAATTTATTATTGTCGAGGATTTTCTTCCGATCTCCTTCATGTGACATAATAACTTGCATGATGCCACGACCTTCAGAGGCTGAGGCTGTCAGGTCTGCTATAGGCTTATACTCAGCAGAAACAGTCGACCATTATTGTATTGTTGTATTGTATTGTACCGTATAGGTCCGTCTACTTAATAATATTGTGTCGTGTTGTATTGTGCTGTATTGTATTGTGTTGTATTGCATTGTATATATATTTGTATTGTATTGTATTTGTGTATTCAACATATTGTATTGCATCTGGCCATTTATGAATAAAGTGCTTCTCTCAGCAAGAGCCTTTCGGAAGCTCTCCCAGTGCGAGCGACCCCGAGAGAAAGGAGTCAAAGGACAGTATTAGTACTGGAGGCGAGAGAAAGAGGAGGAAAGATTTTACCAGAGAGAAAGGTGGAGCGAACTGATCGTGAAAGTTCATTCCATAGAGGGGGACCTATGCAACAAAGCAGCTGGATTGGGCCATTGCAGCTCTGACGCGGGAAGCAAAGAAGTTAATTAGGTAAGTATAATTATTCTTTATTGTATCAGGTGCCAAACCACACTCTGTTGTTTGTTGTACATCTTAAAATCTATATAAATAAAAATGAAACTTTCCAATAGTTCCTGTTAGCACCACGCCGAAACTGACGCACGGATTGTTGTGAAAATTTACCAAAACCTTTCATTCAAATAGCACCGTGTCTTAAGATTTTTTCACCCGAAAAAACGCAATCGTTTCCACAAAAAGTGAACTTTGCAATCCGTTCGTCCGCCATTTCTAAATTCAACACGTCCCACACGGCTAAACGCTGTCTCCAAACACAGAAGACGAAATATCAATGATGTCGCGTCCTGTGACGTCATAAGCGATTCGCGGCCTTCCGCAAAGCGGCCTTCACGGCGTGACGGAGGAAAGGAGCGGAGGGAGCGGGACAAAGACGGTGGGAAGGGAGCGGAAGGGGAGGGGAGGTGGAGGTCGAGGGGGAGGGGAGGTGGAGGTCGAGGGGGAGGGGAAGGGGAGGGGAGTCCTTTCCCCAAAGCGGCCTTCACGGCGTGACGGAAGAAAGGAACGAAGGGAGCGGGACGAAGACGGTTGGGAGGGAGCGGAGGGGGAGGGGAGGTGGAGGTAGAGGGGAAAGGGGAGGGGCGGGGAGGGAGGCGGAGGGGGAGGGAGGGAGAGGGAAAGGGGAGGGAGGGGAGGGGTTTCAGGGGGAGCGAGGAGGAGGGGAAGGGGGAGGGGGAGGGGAAGGGGAGGGGAGCCTCTTTTCAGCCACAGCAACGCGTGGCCGGGTTCAGCTAGTATATTAATAATAATAACGCCGACGGTAGAAACAACGGCCTACTATTGTGCCTATATATATTGATATAGGCACTATAGATATATTGATATATTGATATAGGCTATTCTATATTGATTTTAGAGGTACCCAGCATGGATGCCACAGCCAGTTCAAGGTCGCCAACAAACAACGATGACCTTGAGAGCGGGGTAAACCGTGGGTTTAATCGTCAAAAGCAGGAAATAATTGCAGTCTCAGCTGGTCCTTGCATTTGCTGATTTCCGTGCAGTTTGCACCCCACGGATAGACCCCTCTTCTCTATTCTGCCTTTATCCAGGTGCATGTGAAAGAGTGCACAGTGCTTTCCATCTATTATTCAGGGTGTCTAATATGGTTTTATGTGGCCACCACCTCGGAAGTAATAATGTCTCACATTCGGCAGACAAAACGGTCTGGATTGAACACCGCTAGACATAAGATGTCTTGCAGGCAAAAGTAATGTCCAGTGACGGTCATTAATGTCTGTGAATTTTAGACAAACTTTGGCTATGGGTCTCAATTTGCAGTGTAGCCTATAGACCACCAGACATTTTAAACCTGCCACCAAGTCTAACCTGAAGAATTAATTTTACTAGCTTCTATACGATAATAGAACATATTTTCCTGTATAGACAAGCACCAGTGTTTTTTTATCAGACACGTCTAACCGCTTGCACCTGCCCCTTTCAATGCACGCCAAACCATAACATAGGTTCGCATTAAATTTTATGAGCGTCCATGCATTTCTTTGTCGGATATGTGCAATTTAGCGACGGCGATCGCTTGCAAACCGTCGTAAAAGAATCATTTTTATCGGAACGTTTTGTAAAAAGCCACACATATCAAACCGACGATAAAGTAGGCTTTCACTTAAACCGTCGCCTTGTGATTTGTGAGATAATTATGGTTGATATATATTTCTCGGGAGATTTTCACGGATGCGGTGAGACGTCTCCAGAGTTCGGTAATATTATTATAGGGTGTGAAATTAGAGTTTATGACGGGGCAGTGAACTTTATAGGGAGTGTACATGTAGATTTCACTTTTAAGATCGAGGCGCACCTTGTAGGGAATTGGCATTTGATGGCTACTACTACTACTGCTACTGGTACTGCTACTGCTACCACTACTATTACTACTACTACTACTACTACTACTACTACTACTACTACTACTACTACTACTACTACTACTACTACTACTACTACTACTACTACTACTACTACTACTACTACTACTACTACTACTACTACTACTACTACTACTACTACTACTACTACTACTACTACTACTACTACTACTACTACTACTACCACTACTACTACTACTACTACTACTACTACTACTACTACTACTACTACTACTACTACTACTACTACTACTACTGCTGCTGCTGCTGCTGCTGCTGCTGCTACTACTACTACTACTACTACTACTACTACTACTACTACTACTACTACTACTACTACTACCACTACTACTACTACTACTACTACTACTACTACTACTACTACTACTACTACTACTACTGCTGCTGCTGCTGCTGCTGCTGCTGCTGCTGCTGCTGCTACTACTACTACTACTACTACTACTACTACTATACTGCTATACTTCTATTGCTGCTGGTGCTGTGTTATCTTCATTATTAAAGTTAGGCCTATATTTATTTTATTATCATGGTGAAGTTGATGACGAGGAGGAGGAGGCGGAGGAAAATGACTGTGTAGATGATGAATTTATGATGCAGCTGCTGATGATGATGAATTGGTGTTGATGCTGCTGCTGCTGCTGCTGCTGCTGCAGACGGTGATGATGTTGCTGATGATTTTGATGAGGATGCTAGGCAGAGGCAGTGACAAAATAGATACCCACGTCTTCAGTCTTCAGAGAGCATACATCCGACCTCTGCATCCACCAACTGGATTCTGAAACATCTTACTTTCACATTCGATTTTCATTAGAGCAGTAAATGACTTTTGCGTGATATTCACTGAGAGAAACAAAAGCATTTTATTTTATTTATTAAGTGCAATTTAAAGTTGAAATTACTGGGCGAAAAATCTTCTGTGATTTATTAGAACGATATTACTTTCGTATTTTATACTTGGAACAACGAGAGAATGTAAGATTTTCCGTGAAAAACAAATTGATTTTATGAAATTCCGCCCACTTATTATTCTTTCGCAAGGAATGATTTTAATCAGGTTTGCCATAATTTTATTACTGACTGTTTTCCTGTTTTCCACTGTCCAGTGCAAAGTTGTAATATTGGATGGATGGATGGATGGATGAATAGATAGATGGATGGATGGATGGATGAATAGATGGATGGATGGATGAATAGATGGATGGATGAATGGATGAATAAATACATGGACGAACGGATGAATGGATGGTTGGATGGATGGACGAACGGATGAATGGATGGTTGGATGGATGGATGAATGGATGGATGGATGGATGAATGGATGAATGGATGTATAATTCAGCTAACGTTACTAACATCGTATGATTCATTTTAAAAATGAATCTGGAATCATTGATAAGGATTCATTGCATTCTAAGCAATTCCATCGACCCCTCTCAGCCAACATTTCATGGAAGTTGGTAGCGGAAAGGTCGAACACAAGGTCAACAACTGGATGTATCAATCAATCGATCAATCAATCAGATATGCAATAAAAACATCAATTAATCAATCCGCTCATACATACATCAGTACAAGACGGATCCTACATATATATTCATCCATACATCCATCCACGAATCGATCGATCAGTGCACACTGCACGGTCGTTCTTTTGTCGGCGCATTTGTTGTGTTTGTATTTCTATTCTTCCAAACTCTGAACATGCGTCCCTTCATTTGTTCGTTCCTATCTTCCCGCGTTCAAACGCATCATTCAGGTTTAACCCATTCACACCTACACACAAGTACATATTACTACACAACCACCAATGCATTGAACAATTGTCCTATCGTATACTGTCTTGTACAACATGTATTATATACACAAGTACACATTACTACACAACCACCAATGCATTGAACAATTGTCCTATCGTACTTGTAGCCTACAACATGTATATACACAAGTACACATTACTACACAACAACCATTGTACCAATGCATTGGATAATTGTCCTATCGTACTTGTACGACTGATGGAGGTTACGTGACATCTCTATCCCACCATCGCTGCTGATCCGAATAGACACTTCGTCACCCATGGCCGTTATAATCAGCAGAGGGAGAGGCAGACAGAGAAGAAGGGAGATAAAAAGACAGAGAGCGACAGAGAGAGACAGAGACAGAGAGGGACGGACGGGGAAGATAGACAGAAGGAGACACAGATAGACGCAGAGAGACAGAGACAAAAGAAGGAGGGAGACAGACAGACAAGCGGACATGGCTATCGTCAACGCATGGAGCTGAATGGCGATCAGTGAGAGCTAGTCTCATACGCCGACCGCCCCTTCCCCCTTCATCAGCTACACCGTTGATGCGCGCAGTCGTCGTCATCATCATCGTCGTCGTCATCGTCATCATCGCCGAATCAACCACTTTGTTGACTTCGCAGTTCGTCTCTCTAATCGTCTTTTCCTTCTGTACTTCAGTCGGTTTATTCGGAAGAGCATTAGAAACGCAACCCATTCGGAAGAGAAGAAGAAACGCTGGTATGTCTATGTCGTCTTCGTAAGCTTCACATTTATATTGCGCTACTTGTAAAAGCCAAGCGACGAAGGGCACCAGCTTATTTGCGAGCGCTGAGTCGAGTCAGATGGGTTTTTCAATGTTAGGTAGTAGAGATTGAGTTGCATATAGAGACAGACACACAGACAGAAGGACATAGATACAGCAGAGACAGAGACAGACAGACATGCAGAGGGAAAGAGGTGGATGAATGGATGAATGGATGGATGGACAGATAGACAGACAGACAAAACAGACAGACAAACACGCGCATTATTATGGGCACATGCATATAGACAGATATGCACAAAGACAAACAGACAGACAGACAGACAGACAAACGAGCGCACTGAAAGACAGACGGTAATTACACTAGCGGCTAAAAAATAAATCATAGAGCTTTGCAAAGACGAATGCTACGTTGTCATAACGCGACAAATTTAGCCCTACTTTGCTTATAAAGACCAAAGTTTCTAAGGATCGAAGTAGAAGATTGAACACAAGACAGTGTTGTTCTATTTTCATTCGCAGAACGACCGAGAATTATAGACTAGCGGTCAGTGAGTGCATATATTGGATCAAAATACCTGGATGAAACACTGAACCAGTCAGCGACGTGAAAGCAGTCAACCGATAAACCAGTCACCTAGGTGAATTAGTCGTCTGAATTTTAAGTGCAGATGAATTGTAAGTGAATTGTAATTGCACTTACAATGAATGAACAGAGTGATAATTATTATGCATCTTGAACGGCCTTCCTGTTACACTTCCCCTATTTTCTTAATCAAGCGTTCAAACAGATTGACCGTTCAAAGAATTTGTCTATTTAAAATTTTTGCAAAAACCGATTGACAATTTTACCACCGGCGAATCTTGCTAGCCTATAATTGGCGATTAGTAACGATCTTGCCAAGCTAGTCGACAATAAGTAGATCTAGCAGTCTGGCTAAGATGCATGCATTTTTGACAATAAAATCAGTAGTAGGCTAATGTTGCCAGATTTATCTTGCTACACTGGTTGTGAATTACTGTCTTGCCAATTGTGAATTTGTATTCATGTCAAACTGCCATCGAAAGAAACGACTCCAAAAGGTCAGCAATTTCATGGCGATATATTGTATGTTTTGAATAATTATACGTTGAACGTATCTTGGAAATGGTTTCTGCCAGATAATCAATACGGAAAGCTGTTTTGTATAGCATATAAAATTATGATGTATTATAATATTATCGATTCGTGGAAATCGTTTTTCCTTTAGGAGTCAAATCGGTCGTCGGATAATCATCGCCTGTCACCACCATGCAGTTCTTTATGAGTCCTCTCGTCACCTTGCTACAGTCGAACGAAACGGAGGAATGGATCGACCCGGAGGATTCATCTCCACCTCCTCCTCTTCCACCTCCACCACATCCAGGTCAACTCGAGAAGCTCGCCTGGCTGCTCAACTCCGTCTGCATCCCGTGCATCGTCACGCTCGGTCTCCTCCTCAACGCCGCCTGCTGTTCAACGATGCGCGGCCACCGCCTCGTCGCCCAGTCCTACTCTCCCTACTTCGTCTGGCTGTCCATCACCGACTCCGCCTTCCTCGCCTCCCTACTCATCGTCTGGGCAACGTCCGTCGGACTCACCGACCTCTACGGCCGCGACGGATGGTGTCTGACCGTCACCTACGTCAGCGGGGTCTCAGCCTTCCTGGCGCCCTGGCTCCACGTCGGGCTGGCCGCCGACCGCTTCCTAGCCACCGTCTGCGATGGTCACCGAACGACTCCCGGTTTCCGCTTGAAGAGCTCCTCCTCCAGTCTCCGTTCACATGTTGTCTGTGTCGGGCTTTTCCTCGTCGCCGTGCCTGCCTACCTCAACTCGAGTCTCATATACGGTGTCGTGGAAACGCGGTTCGGTCGACTTTGCGTTGCTCTACCACGTTTCGTGTCCGTTGTTCAAGTCCTCGCAGAGCTAGAGCTGCTCTTCACCGTCGCACTACCAAGCATTGCCATCGTGTCCCTCAACCTGGTCACCGTCTACCATCTATCAACGAACTGTGTGGCTGCTCGTAGACTCAAACCCGACAAGAGGACAAGAACGAGGTTCTACCCTTCTCACGATAGCAGGACCTCACCCTGCGGACTCCTCGAGTCCGCGGCAGCAGCGGGGGCTCCCTCAGGGAACGACCTCTTCGGTGGTCAACCGATGCTGATACCATCGACCCCTACTCGTTCGATGTCACCACTCGAAATCAGTCCAGGATCTTCGTCGTCATTCGACCTGCCCTCACTCAGGTCCTCCTCCGATGTTCGACCGACCGTGTCCGTTGTGCTGTCAACCGTGGCCTTCCTCCTGCTCTCACTTCCCGCTCAGCTGCTCCAGTCGTGGGTGATGCTGTCATCCATGTCCGCATCCCCTGAGGCGACGTTCCAGGTGCCGCAGCAGGTCATCCTCGTCCAGCATCTTCTGCTCAGCGTCTGGTACGTTCGCTTCGGATCGAGCTTTCCGCTTCAGTTGGCGCTGAATCCGTGCGTTCGAGATCAACTAACCGTGACGATCAAGAAGACGTTCTTTCGTTTTCAGCGGAAACGTGACAGCTCTGAATTCACATCGGATTCTTTCGCATAGAAGTGACGGACAGGATGTGGAGTTTCAGAGTTTCTAAATGGCGCTGTAGAAATATCTTACGTACACACATAGACTATAGCCTACATAATTGCATACACATGTCTACATACATGCCTAGCATTGCATACATACAAATTTACAAACAAACATACATACATACATGCATACACATACATATTTTGTATGAATCACATGCATAGGGTCTTAAAATGTGACATTTATGCCCACAATTAACCTACCAAAATTCTACATACATATCTCAATGGAAAATGATCTCTCAACAGGGTGTAACTTCTTAAAATAGTGCGAAGAAAAGCGATATTTGTGAAAAATTCTGTTATTCTTTAGAAAATAGTTATCTGCTATTTCTCAGCTTTTCCACTCCATGTTACTGTTATTCCATAAATACTTATCTGACTTTATTTACTTATTGTTCTAGTAGGCCTAGGCATTATCTATAATTTATATTCAATGCTGATTGATGACGCTATTTATTGGGTAACTTGAACAGAAAACATCACACATCAGGCAATGCACATAGTTGCCCCGGCCAAAATACAGTGGGTAGGCCTATCAATGTCAATGATCCTATTCTGTGCACAACCTCTGTATGAGGCTCAAAGACCAGTTCCTCCATTGAGCAAGGCATCATAGATGAATTCTGCCCTGAGGCAACCCTTGTTCATTTCGATGGTAAGCTGCTGCTTATATAAGTTATATATATAAGTTTCAGAATGAATGCTGCCAGATGATGAGTGTGCTAATATGCTGATCGCATGGTGGTTGTTGACAGCTGCTGACAGTTGAATTCAACTCCTGTAATAACTTGCAATCATCTATCATACTATGAATTATAATCATTCTGCGTTGCATCAGTTTGAAATTGAATGAAAATTATCAATATTATTCTACAAAACCAGCCCAGCCATCAGAATTACCTCTCAATGGAGGAATTTCTACAAAATAAACCATTACAAAAAACCATTACTACAAACCTCAGACAACAACGCAGGATCAGAGCCCATGCAAGGAGCAGAGTTAATGTGTATTCAACATTAATGTTAAATGCATTTCAACTAATGCACACAATAGCGTGACTTAATTCTCACATAAGCCGAGAACGTCAAAAGAAACAACAATTCCTATCCACAAGTAATCTGACAATGTTCAGTAATACAGGTTAGCTACTTTCCTTTAACATCCAGCTTCTAAAAGCAGATAACAACCGAGTCTGTAATTATTGACACCTATTCGTCCGCACAAAGATCCAACAAATTCAACAATTTAAGCAAAAACCAAAACGAAACGCACATCCGAAGACGCAAAACAACTGTTAACCCTTTAGCGACCCACGTGTACTGAAATGCATTGAAAACATATGTAGCTGGTCATTAAAGGGTTAACCGTCATCACCAAAACATTCAAAGTATTAACCCTTTAATGACCAGCATGTAGTAAAATGCATGAAAAACATATGTAGCTGGTCGCTAAAGTGTTAACCCTTTAATGCCGAGATGGTAGTAAATGGCATTGGAAATCCTATACCCTCCGGCATTAAAGGGTTAAACATCGGAAGAGAAAAACACTTAAATCGTTCACAATGAACAAAAGATTCACAAAGACAAAAACAACTGTCCTAAAAATTTCTATTTGCATCTGTCTCAGTCGAGCGGACATCGTTCAACCATAGACTTCTTTGTCTCATTGCCAGACAAAGGCGCTCCCATCCTCTTGCTCTGTGCAAAACACGACTGAACGGAGGGCATTTTAGGACTTGAGCAGCTGACGAAAGCATCTCTCCTCGCCTTTGATCGGCTCTGGCTGCTGAGAACTGTGTCGGATGGAGTTTCGTTGCTTAGCGACGATGGCGGCAGCACTGGAAGAAAGCAACCACCTGTTTCGACGAATCTTCTCGATGATAACCTCGGACTTGACTTGGCTTCGATGGATAGATCTGAAGCAGATCTTGAAGGTCGCGACTGACTGTTGTTCTTGATCAAAACCAGAGGATCAATGTTTACACATGATGGAGATTCATCTTCAATGCCAGCTAGCTCAGAATTCAATTCAAAGGATCGGTCTACAACACATCATAAACAACAGACAACTTAATAACAATTCTTTTACAGAGCTCTTGAAATGAGACAGTCATTAAAGCTGATTTAAGACAATACAACACTTAACACACGAACAATTAGAACAGACTAGAACGCCAGCAGAAACAACTGTAAACTAGATATTTATAACAGTTGGCCAACTTCAGACAACACTACAAGTAATTCATGGTTTCACCAGAAAAACTAACAATTATCAAATACATTTATTTACATATTTAAAGCATTTATTCCACAAACAGTCAAATGTTTGCAGGCTGGTGACTTGTGTTCAGCCTAAGTACGACTCTGTCACTGTGACGTTTTCATCACAGGCATGATCTAGAGTAAACCAGAGTTCGTTTTCTTTACAGCTGGTGCAATATAAAGAATATACTTACTTACTTACTTGCTTAATTAGCTGAAATGTGAAAGACTGCATACAGTGGCAAAGAAAGAGTCATACACTAGACTTTTTACACTAACAGATCTTTGCAAGTGATATAATTGGTGATTATTCAACTGCTCAGGCAATTCATGCATTGACCAAAGATTATCATTGATTTCCAGAATGCAATCAAGAAGTCTTCACCTAGAGAGGAATCAAGTGCGGAGAAGTTTCCATCTTCTCCGTCTCCATCGTATCCAGACTCGTTGAGACTGTGAACAGGATTTCTCATCTCTGACTCCATTTCCCACGTAGGAGTCGCAGCTTTCTCACGGAACGACTCCAACTCACAAAATGATCTAAAAATAAACACCAAAGTAAAAGGTCAATGCTGACCGCAACGCACAAGTTGACCCATGACAACACACGAGTTGACCCATGGCAACACACGAGTTGACCCATGACCACACAAAGTTGACCCATGGCAACACATGTGTTGACCCATGACAACACATGAGTTGACCCATGACTCAAGACAACACACGAGTTGACCCACGACCACACAAAGTTGACAACGCAAAGTCGTGAAACCAAAAGATAAACTCTGACTTAAACTTGCAGATGATTTTTATCAGATAAACAAAAAAGACATACTGCCTAAAAATCACTAAGTAACCAGTGTGAAAACTGAAAGCAAATCAGCAAGACATGTGATGATGCCTAAATCTAACTAAATAACACCACAACATAACTGTGCTTAAACTCACAAACTAACATTGCACAAAAACAAAAAAACATGACAAAACTCATTTATCCAAATTTACTTCCCAACGCATATAGCACAGTGAAGAAAATCCTCCTTTTCAGAGTAGAACCATGCTACAAATCAGATCACTAAACACCCTTGCACAGACAAAGGTGCAGCACTTTGAAGAAAGTTTTCATCAACACGCAATGTCAAAGTGCATTCTACGTGCCAAAAAAACATACATTCATACATCTAAACAGAAAAATGCACAAGCACACTCCACTTAAGTCAGTATATATCCAAAACGCTTGCCTGTCCAGAACTGTAATTCTTTTGTGTTTTCTTGAAGGCGAAGCTATGAGATCGCGATCATGTTCAAACGTGTCACTCCGCTTATGAACTGATGAACGCGACATCACAACACCCAGCAGGCTGTTCAATTTGAACGTACTCAACATCTGTGGATAAAAGAATTCAAGTAGATAATTCATATAACATCTGCACTGATTAACTTATCTGTCCTCACTCATAACATAACACCAAATTCATCTATCCAATCAACCTTCATCTCAAGGTGACTTTGTGGTCACACGTTCAGTCAGGAAATCTGGAAACCATGTTTTTGCACCAGCTGGCCTGACTGAATGGAATAAACTTCCATCGCAAATCATCTTCTTTATCACTCACCAAGAAAAACATAAAGACTTACTCGTCCTTGTTTAAGATTTGTTATGATTAGACTTTCAGTTACGTGCTTTGTTGCAAGATTATTATTTTGTTTAGACACGATATAAATGACAATTTAATAATAATAATAATAACAATTTGGTTACGAGTCAGTAAGTTAACTTTTGACAGAAATACTTTATTTGGATCCACGTGTGTGAGTGGGCCACCACTGGTGACTTCTCCAGCTCACTACTGTGCGTAGTTTAGATAACTGATGCACTATTTCATTTGCAATGATACTTAAAATCACGTAAGCCAACACAGAGAGCACTTCTAAGTAGTAGATATCTCAGAATGAATGAATAAAATCACATAATCAGATCGCAGAGCATGGAACAACCTTCCAAACAGCAGAAGGCCGCACAGAGTTATTCATGCTTAAAAATAACAATTAAATCCTTCTTCTTCTTTACGTTCTCCGCCAAGCGGCAGGTCCAAACGTCCAATGTCTCCACGTTTAATTAAAATCCATCTATAGATAATTTAATTACTATTACTATCACAATCGCATATTTACAGAACTTTACTGTGTTGCCCAGATTGAATAATGCTGACTCATGAGTACACACCATTTCAAATTTCTAAATGAGTACTGAGTCACTAAGAAGCTGGGTACAGCTCGTGTTCACTAGTACCTTAAAAAACAACAGCTCGTAAAAACAATAGAATTTCATCAATAATTTCAACACCGATAAATAGAAACTCACTGGTGTATGAGCGACTTTAAGAAATGACTCGTCCGAATAACGTAGTTTAATCGCTTGAAGTGGCGCATCACGTCTGTCGGTGATTGGAACATCCAGAAAACTGCAATTGAAACAAAATCCCAAATGAAAAATTCAAACAAAAATCATTTCAAGATGAGCGTAGGAAATCAGTCTACTTTTAAAATATTTCATTTATCAACAGAGCTAATTCCTGAATTATCTGGAAAATATAAATGGCTTTACATAGATGTCTAAAACCAATTTTTCGAAATGTCCATTATGTCACAATCTCTTAGTGACAAAAGGAGCTACAAGAATAAGAACATTGAAAGGTTCAGTTATAAGCACTTATGTAAGTTACTAAAGTCTAAAAAAGCATGCTGTTCAGCTTTCAAAAACTCTGAAAAACATGCATACAACCAAACTGCATGCTGGGTGATCTAACTGTCTATGATCTTCAGGCAAAAATTGAAACAAAATAATGCCAAAATGAGAATTCAGATTGAAAATTATGAAGTAGCATATGAAAAGTCAAAAGTAATCAATAAAGCTATGTAATGCCATACACACATTTCTGGATAAGTCTTTTTTCTTTGATCGTGGTTGGGCTGGGAGCACCTCTGAGTAGTTCCTTGAAGGGGCGCTATATAAATGCTCTGAATGAATGAATGAATGAGTCAAAAAGCATCCAAACTAATGATTGTACATTATCACATAGTAACTAAACTACTTAAACACATCAAATAACTAAACAACTACTATCAATCTGACGGTACATGTTAACAGTAGTAACTAGTCTAATCATAAAAATAAACATTCCCTCATTTACTTTATAAATTTATATAGCACCCCTTAAAGGAGACTAAAATAAACAGTCCTAAAGTAACCAATTTATTTCCTGCATTCCAGTTTGTTTCATTTATTACATTTAATTAATCTAATTAGTGACATGCATCTCAGTAACAAGAAATTCTATAGCATACCATCGTTTGTGGACTTGTAGAGTACAGTGTGATATGCCTTTAACACTGAATCCAGTCATAACCTTCAGATGGCTGGTCCATGGCTCATCTACAGAAAAAAACAGTAACAAACCAAACTCTAAACCACTTGTAAACAGATGATGGCTACAGCTAACCTTCTAAAGTAACTTGGCCAAGTCATTCAAAAGCTAAGCATGATGCAAATAGTACCCCTAATTCTTAAGTTTGCCAAAACTGTTGTGCAATAAAATGAAAATACTGTCAGCAGTTCAACTTAATTTTGCAACCGAAACCACAGATGTGTCATGACTTTTCTTGCAGCATGTAAATTGCAGGTATGCAAGAATAGGCAGGTAGGAATCAAGACATGCTTGTACAAGAGACACACAGACAGACATGCATGCATCTGGTATATCGCTAACTGGTGTCTGTACCCAAAAAGTTCTTGGTTCAAAGTTTTGGCAATTTGCCAATCCTGCAAAGTAGAAATTGGCAGAACCAGATATTATAATTAAATAGACAAATCCTGCAAAGCACTGAACCCACATCCAGGACTGTTGTTGATTCGTCCATCGTGAGCTGAACTCTTCCCAAAGAGTGGGAAATGCACTCTCCAAAAACACACATGTAGACAAACACACAGACAGACAAAAGGCAGACACAATGAGAAAGTCTTCTAGTAGTTCACTCTCCAAAAACACACAGGCAGACAAACACACGACAAACAAAAGGCAGACACAATCAAACTGACCGACGCCTATTGTCAGCCGTGCCAGCAGAACACAGGAAGCGGCTAGTTGTCCGTGCGTGTAGATGCTGAGGTCGCTGTACTGTAGCGCCATCTCGCAGAAATACTCAGCGAGGAGTTGAACCAGACGATCGTTGCTTGCGGCCAAACCGATCATCATGACGTAATCAAGACACGTCAGTTTCTGTACAAGAGTTAACAATAACGCTCAGTTTGAATTTCATTCTTAAAGACATTTAATTCATTCATTCAGTCTATGGACTTATATAGCATTCCTTCAAGAAACTACTTCGAAGTGCTCCCAGCCCAGCCACACAAAAGAAAACTAATAACGAGAGATTTATTAAACAAGGTTTGGTTCGTCGTTGTAACAAACACAGCTCTGAAGGAAGGATCCCATTCCAGATGGATAGATCTACCACCGTAATTGATGAGTTTTTCAAGTCTAGGGACCATTTGACATGAATGCAGCTCAGAGGAAATGGATTTAGACAATCTAAACAGCAATTAATCAACGAAAACTTATCCAGTGCCTTGATATATGCATACAGCCGTTTATGAGAATGCTTAAACATTTGCGTATCATATTTAAGAACCCTTGTTTCTAATGTTTGTACACATCTTAAGATTAGCCGTGGCTGGGCTGGGAGCGCTTCTGAGCAGCCTACCTTAAAAAGGCACCATATAAAACGTTCTAAATAATAACAATAATACAGAATGGCAAAATGATAACTATTTTTCATGCATTTGTAATCAGAACTTGTATCAAATGCAAGTGCGTGTGTGCGTAGCACCGCGTATTCGTTGTGCGTGCACGTGTGTGTGTCTAGATACCTAATACACAGCATCTTTTAAACACACCACAAAAGTAGAGCACACATGACAATTTGACTGGTTTTGATAACCATGTGGTGATATAAACACATCAGCCGGCGCCTGTTCAAATGCAGCCAATTAATTCTGAACCAAGAAAAATAAAAAAATCTTGGGGGGGGTTTCATCGCATACCCTGATGCGTCCTTTGAGGCAGGCGGCAATCTCCCCCATCATGCGAACAACTTCTTCGTACGAATACGTGTGATCTGTGAGGTACGCGCCTTCACGAATCGTCATTATGTCTTGACCCAAATACCTGAAACAGAAAAATAGACAACACATCTTTTGATTTCAACGTCCATTGATAAATAAACAAATCTGTATTCATTCATGAATGAATTGCTATATAGCGATTCTTTAAGGTACCACTCAGAGGTGCTCCAGATTCCAGCACGGCAAAGAAGTACACTTTTGAGTAGAACAAAGAAATGCTTCAGTAAAAGATGCAACTCCTAGAAGTGTGCACTACGCATGTACGTGCACTATTTATTCACAAGTGCAAATTTTTTGTTCAACTCAAAACTGTACATCCGGTGTTAATAATGTCCTAGGTGGCCCTACGTAGCTGGGCTTTTGTCCCTTCTTTGTTCCTAATCTGTTGCAAAACATGGAAAATTATTATGCAATTGTTGCTTACCAATGGCTTCAAAAAGGAGTTGATTAAGACACATGAAAAATTATCATGTCACTTTTGATTATCATTGGCTTCAACTAAAAAAGGATTAATTACTTAACTGATGGACAGTTAGTCACATTCTAAGAACCAAGTAAAGCGTTGGCCTTCAACAATACGAATATCTAACAGCATCTTCTCCGGGCGACTGATTATAAATAATCCACGCCTAAGATTCACATTTCCGTGTGACCCTACACATGCTACAAATTTATTTAACAACAATAATCTTAAGATCAGTTGAAAACTGAGCTTGGCAGATACCTGGAACACAGGATAACAGCAGCAATGCCGAGCAGCTGGAGTTTGGCTCGAGTGATGGAATGCGCTCTGAGAAACCTGTCGACAACATTGACCGCCAGATGGAGAACGAGACTGTCGTAGCGACGCAGGTAAGCGACTTCAACGAGCCAATCAACGAGAATGTGCCTGCATTGAAGAAAACACACATGCTATAAAACATTCACTTTAAGAAACAAAAAACTTTTAAAAAGAGATAGATATAGAGGTCTCATTACACGTATCGCCAATCAGATTACAACATATCTGAACGTTCTCTTAGCATACAAATTGCAAGCATCGGAAAACTGTTCTTTATCGTCAGAATGTGCCTGCATTGAAGAAAACATACATGTGACAAAGATTTTAGTTTGAAGACAAATTATGCACAGAAGAGAAGTTTCTTGAGCCAACTGGAGCCCACAACACATCTTTATGCTCTTGCCACTAGGAATTCCCCATATGTTTGATGTTTGGATACAAATTATTCACAAGCATTGGAAAACTGTTCTTTATCGTCAGAATTGTATTTTGTATTGGGTCAGTCTGCATGAAATCACCGATGGCTTGTAAGTGACCTATCTCAGATTTGGCGACAACTTTGCTGTTTTGAAGTCTGATATGTGTTTGTATATCATGTGGAAATTGTATTGTATTTAACCCTTCGAACCCGGAGCTCCCATAATGCTATGGACAGCGGGCCGGAAAAACCGACCAGCCGGGTTCAAAGGGTTAAGCATTTATGAAATGCCTATAATATTGTAAGCTTTACTGGTTTTTGGACCCTTATTTGCCGCACGTCTTGTGATCAGTTTAAAGTAGGGTGAACTGTGCAGAATTGGCCTGGAAGCGCTTCTGAATCAGTAATCTGGGGGGGAACGCTATAGATACCAATCCTCAGTTCATATGAACGGATTGTGAATATGGCTTCAACGATTTCAGACACAAACCTCATCGAAGGCGTCAGTTCGCTGCCTTCGTAAATGTTCTGCACATTGACGGAAATCGACGACTGCACGAAATCGCGAACGTAGGCCGTCGCCTGATCTTTGTCGTAACCTCCGTAAAATCCCAAGACGTATCGATGACAAAGCGAAAGCTGAGCAGAAAGATCACCGGCCGTCGAGATCTCGCGAAGTTCACGAATGCTGTGAAGCGTCACGGTCTTGTCTGCCGTCTGTAGAAAATAAACGATGAAAAGACATTCAACAAAACAAAAACAAGCTCTGTGATTATAATTATGGTCATAAACATGGTTATAAATATGATTATAATCACAGTTATGATTATAATTATGGTTATAATTATAGTTATAAATATGGTTATAATTATGATTATAATTATGGTTATGATTTCAATACAGATCATTTGCTACGGTGACCCAATTGTTTTAACCAATCAGCTACAGTGACCCACTTGCTCTAACCAATCAGCTTCAGCAACCTACTTGCCCTAACCAATCAGCTACAGCAACCTACTTGCTCTAACCAATCAATTACAGTGACCCCCCTTTCCTTAACCAATCAACCACCCTGCCACACCTCAAGCTCTCCACACAGCCAGACCATAATTTAAATAATACATAAAATAAAAAACAAACTGACCACAAGACTACAGGTGACATCTAAAGGTAAAACACAGGCAAAACTTACGAGATTCGTTGACTGATATTTCAGCTCCCACAGCATGTACTGAGCGAGCGTTGAGCCATGACTCGCTGCGATCTGAAGATGGCTGAGCTGCTCAGTTGAACATCTCTCAGGATCGAGAAGCTCGTACGTCTTTGCAATACAAATGTTCACTTTCGGAGCCTTGTTCTACGGTTAAGAAACAACAGACAAAATCAGGTGCTACTTAAATATAAATAAGTGAAAAATGCACCATGTATAAACAGGTGAAAAATGTGCCAACTATGTCCAAACAAGTGAAAGTTGAGTTGCCTATGTATTAAACAAGTGAAGGTCGTGCTGCATATATGCATAAACAAGTGAAAATGTGACACCCATGTATAAACAAGTGACAAAGTGAAACCTATGTATAAACAAGTGAAACAAACACCACATATAACAAGCAAAAAATGTGTCATCGATTCATTCAGTCCTTCCATAGACCTAAATAAATGCTCCTTCAAGAAATCTACTCAGGAGAGCTCCCAGCCCAGCCATGGAAAAGCAGAGACTTGAAAGACCCATATAATGAAGTGAAAATTGTGCTGCCTATAAATAACCAAGTGAAAAATCTGCTCTCTCTCTCTCCCTCAACATTAAAAATTAAAAACCGAATCTTGCACCGTAAAGTTCTCAGCAAAGTAAACTATCCTCATTACTCACACACACACACACACATGCATGCACGCACACAAACACCTACACACACGCATGCACACATACACGCATGCACACACCAGACTAACCTGCTTAGCAAATGTCTTCATGTTTCTGAAGACACATTCCTTGCAGCAGGCGCCGCCAGCGACCCACGGAGGACGAATAAACATCCACGTGAACGGCGCCTGGTCTGGAAGCTGGCTCTCCACCTGGCAGAACATCTGAGCGGCGATCTTTCCGTTCGACATGATCTTCTGACCGTCAACGAGACAGTGCGTTGCAACTGGAAAACGTCACAAAAAGAATGAAACCAGCAATTAATATATCGGATGGTTCACAAGAGAATACAAACACATACGTCAGAGAAGTCTGGGTTACAACAGTCAAATCAAATCATTTTTTTCGTGACAAATCATGAATAGTAGCACTGCAAAGAAATTGAAAGTACAGTCCAAAAATGAATTACTTAATTGACAGTAGTTAGAACCGTACTTTATGTCAAACACTAATGCTGAATAATGCTGGCTGTCGACAGTGTGCGTAAAGCATTCTAGAACTAGCTTGCTACCGTTGATGCTATAGAAATTGTTGCAAATACAATACAATACTACCATACAATACAATGTCTGTTATAAGTTTCATCTGCAACAACTGACAACGTGCACGAATGAAAAAACAAATATTGACAGATGATATCTGCACAATTACCAACATTTTTACAACATGGTTCACGTTGTTATCTTAAACAAAATAAAATGTATAAGAAGTCAGTAAACACAACAATCAACTTGAAATGGTACATTGTATCACGTATCACAAAAAATTAGTTGTACTCAAATATTAAACCATTTATTTCTACTCACAGCCTTCATTGTAGAGGTAGGCAACTCCCAGTTTGATAAGAGACTCAACATTTCCTAATTGAGCAGCCCTGCAAAAGTTAAATGCAACAGAAAATGACTCAGTTTATCAATATACAGAAGCACAGCATAACCAAACATGCTCAAAATGTCTTAAGCGCCATAACCACACTTTTATTTAAAGAAAAACACTTTAACAGATTTAATATTTTAAAAACACATTGTTGGCTCAAAGGGAGAGCCCCAAAAGGGTCTAGCCCTGCTAAACAAGATTAAGTTATAAAGATCAGGTAAGTAAGAAAGAGTAATTACTGAAAATTGGAGGCATCAATCTGAAGTCAACCAGCAAAGTTAAAACACAAAATTTTCTAAGGCACAAGAAATGCAAAAGCTGGAGTCAGAAAATTTTATTTTATTGTCACACTGGCTTACTTTTCAAAGTACTTCTTGTTCGTGGAGCTCGGCCAGATGTCTCGAAAACTAATACTTTTCCAAATACTGGCGAAAGAATCGATGAGTTCTTTAAAAATGGGATGAGTCTGAAAATAAACAAATAAACTCTCACGTTTTGATTTTATTTCACATTTACGGGTGGTTTTACATTTATCAAACACCAATAAGAGTTAATAACACAGTAATAGCCTATTTAGTGATCTGACATAATTTACTATGCATGTACAAACCAAAAGCAATTTCTATGACAGAAATTATTATAATTATCATTTGTAATCGAATCTGTCTGGAATGGACACAAACCCATAAATATCCAGCATTGCAGTTCAGCTAAAGATGTAACAGGGATGGATGAAAGGCGTCAACAGTGATTGCAACTACAGTAAATAGTATATACAGACTTTATATTTATTAACACCAATAAAATTTGATCCTACAGTAAAAGTAATATACAGTAATAAAATTTATACAGTTCTTTTTCTTAGGACAGATCTGAGCTACTAACTGATTGTAAGTTGAGGATGTCCTTTATCGTAAGGTGTTGGAGCAGGTGCAAGATAATTTCAGTGGGCAGCGACAATATCGTCATTGCTCGAAATTTTGGTGGACCAAATCGGAGTCGTCTGGATGAGGTAAAAGATCGGCTGACTACGTGGCGAGAATTTTGATTTCCTAAAACAGTTTGAACAACATTTAAGCAAAAAACATAATTATTACAAACCACATAAGTTACAAACTGATAACTATTTCTTTGTAATGCGATCACAGGTTGCTTCTTGCAATCTAGCTGACGGTAGGACAAAGTTAGAGTGTAAGCAAGAATAGATAAAGGAGTTGCTTCTTGCAATCTAGCTGACGGTAGGACAAAGTTAGAGTATAAGCAAGAATAAAGAAGGAAGGAGTTCCTTCTTGTAATCTAGCTGACGTTACGACAAACTTAGAAGTGCTCAAGATTAGAGAAAGAAACGGTCAGGTGGGCAGGAACTTATAGCCCTTCGTCTGGTCAGCCTCAGTTGTCAGGTCAGGAGAGCTTCTATTTGCCTCTTGAATAGGTAGTATAGGAATATGCATTAGCTTTGCTAATACCTGTGCATAAAATGAAGTGGTAGATCTTGTTTTTTGCATTTAATAAGACGAGTACGAACATTAGTGCATGCATTAACACATTAACATTTCACATTCTCCTGCGATCTTTCCCCTAAAGCATCCTAGCATAAACCTGTCTCTTTCCACCCGTTTGCTTTTGCTTAAACGGAACTTACTGAGCCTAAGTGCTAATATAAAGTGAGGCAGAATCTGTGAACATGAACGTTTCTTAACAGAAGTGCTAACATGTCTCTTACTTGCATCTTACAACTTTCACCATCAAAGAATCATCCATGTTCTGCTCAAACTTCCTAACAGAATAGAATTTAACAAGATTCGAATCACTATAGAACTGCACAAAGCACCTTGCGCAAATAAACTTACCCTCGGTTTTGTTCATTTCTTTTGTGTGGTTGAAATAATTGCACAATTTTGACAAATTTCAGATGAATTTCTGCCGAAACCCGATTTTATTCCCCCGTATTTTGCTTCCAAATTCTTTCAAAAAACGCGGACCCTAAATAACACTTGCTTACAGGGATGCCACTCTTAATTTTTAAAAAGGTTAAATCCGGAGGGAAAAAACTATAAAGTTTTCCGATGCTTTTTTCGCTCCAAAATCTAAAATTTGTGGGTCCAAAATCATAAAATTTTCAAAATTTTCACGTCTTTGTGCATTTTCACCTAAAAAGTCTATTTTTATATATAAGACAGTCCGAAAAACCGCGGCGAGAAAAAAAGATCCTGACAAAAAACCCACCTAGAAACCTACTCAAGTCTGAAAAACCTAGATCTAAGTGGGAAAAGCTAAGAGTGGTATCCCTGAACACACGGATCGACCTGCAGCGTTGATTGGCATATCACAAATCTCGCGAACCCTGAACGAGATCTCGCGAGAGGCGGCGACCTTCAAACTTTCAAACTTGAACCCGAGCGCGCATGTTTGATTGGCCGCCTATGACCCAAGTGCCCCAAAGCATCATCATCATCATCAGGTTCCGATTTCAGCCATTTGGCAGCGATGGGTACATATAAAGGACCTCCATTAGCCATTTTAATTCGAACATGAGTATTCTGATTTCTGACAATTTTTCATTCCCCCACCCAGGTAGTTTATGTATCCGTCAGGATTGTGAGAGCTCAGAGCGCAGTTCTTATAATAAGTATTAATGGTTATAAGTTAAGTCTTCGCAAACGATCTGCGAAAAAAGTGCTATAAAAAGAGACTACACAGAATTAAGAACCACTTAAGTTAGTCAAGTGCATTTGAATGATTTTGATATATCTCATCATCATCATCATCATCGTCCGTGGGTTCAACACCCGTTGGTGTCAATCGCAAGTTTCACTGTTTTTCTCCATTTACTCTTCTCCTGTGCTATTAGACTGAGTCCGTGTATGTCCATGCCACACCAATCCCTTACATCGTCCAACCATTCTCTACTTGGTCTTCCTCTGATTCGCGTACCATCGATCTACAGAACTTAAACCAGTATCTTTGCTTAAACCACGTACTCCAGATATTATTCCTTCCCCCCCCCATATTGCTCTAGGGCCGTAGGCCTATAGCCTCTGCGCTCCAGACCGCATGGCTTTGAACCGTCCATGAAGGCATTGAAAGGTGACTTTAACTTCATCTGCAGAGTAGGCCCTACTGTTCGCGCAGTGTTAATTAGCTAATAGGAATCACCCAAAACTCCTTTTTCTAGATTTGAATTTTTCAGAAACAAAACGGATTTCATTCCACGGTTCCACCAAAGATATCATAGTCTACGACTAAAAGTGTGTAACTAAAAGGTCTTTGGTTCCACCACGAAAGAGCAATTATACCGGTAATTAGGCCTATCTCTGCACAGTGCTGCACAGAAGCTTTGCTGTGGTCGGTCCGTCTTTCTGGAATAAGTTACCTATTAGTCTCCGTAATGAACTTCTTTGTCTTTCTTTGCCCCTTTTCCGCAATCGTTTGGAAACCATTATCTTTGATTGTGGTTTGGTGTCAGGTGTCTGAGTTCTCTTGAGGGGGCGCTATAAATTATAAAATGTACGATTACAATTACACACAATTATTATGGGATAGAAATAGCTGCACACAACCGCTGGTAACGTTTGGAGCAAACTGATTCGCTAGATGGCAGCACGTTTTGCAAAAAGCTAATTAGATCAATTTTAAAAATCCGTCGGTCCGCTCTTCCATTCTTTTCTTTCAGTCCGTCCGTCCATTCTTTTCTTTACGTCCGTCCTTCTCAGAGACGCCCGTAACTCTAGCACGGAAGTGTTTTTCAGTTGAATAGAAATTGCTTCAGCAGTATAGAAAAACCCAGGAAGCAGACGTATTTCCAGTGGGAGCCCATTTAACACCGCTGGCCCACCACAGTGCATTTTTCCTAACCATGTTCAAGATTCCTATCATTAATTGTAACATTATTGCCACTCATAATGTAAATAACTTATGGTAAGAGAACACGACCGCTTAAGCTAGTCCCAAGTCAGTCGTGGATATGAATTATTAGCGACTTCATTTTCTTAGCCTCAGCATATAACTTGGGCGGCTTGTCAATCCTCTCCCTCACCGTCTCATCTTCCCACCAACAGTGTACAGTCGGTGTACTCATTACTGTTGAATTGGCTAGGGGTGCTGATGGACCAGAAATGTAGAACTAAATTTTCTAACATGCCATGCCAGGATTTGAACCCTGACCTTTTGATTGACATTCACTCATGCTATCACTCACAATCGAGCAGAAACAATAGGACTACTGCTTTCAACGATTTTATTCCAATTCCGGCTAGAGTCTGGTGTGGGGGGGTGTAGTGGTGGGTTTCAGTGCTTTGGGCTGGAGGGTTCCAGGTTCCAATCCACCTCAAGCCGCCATGTAGGGACCTTAATACTTCACTTGTAATTGCTCGTGAGCTTCACCGTGAAACTCTGATGTAGTGTCCAAGCTCTAGTCGGGAGCCCCTCTGAGTAGCGAGCTTTAAGGGGTGTTATAGCAAATGCAAGAAATAAATTTTAAAAACAGAGAAGTCAACACAAATCTGGCAGAACTTTGCTCTACATCTCAATGTTGCAAAAATTGAATTTAATTCCATATAATTATGTATAGAAAACTAGAAACTGCTGATAAATGAAATTTTAAAAATACTGAGAAGCAAGATGACAGTAATTCTTGCTTCACTAAAGTACATGTCTTTAACTTTCAGTCTCAAAGAAACACATTAGAGGGACACATAAAAGGCATTGTAATTCAATAAATCAACATTCGTCTGCTATTAATCCATGTTCAATTGTACATGAGTAGGTCTAAAATTATGCATTTCTACCGTCCATTTGCATTTCTGTGTTAAAATATACATATTTTATTATGTAACAATATTAGCGTGGCTCGTTGTAAAAGAATATTACAATTGCAGGTCTACCCAAAACAGAAAAATCAAACAAGCTTCAGCCCTAGAGTATGTCTTAATTGAGTAGTCAGTGTTCGTAGTTTACTGTTTACATATTTGTTTTGACAAAACTGACACTAAGAGAGTCAAAGGCAACAATAAAAGTTATGAATTGACAATGACATTCCATAATCTCTAGAATTGTCATGGAATTAACACACATTCCTTTGTGAGCCTTTTAGCTTGCAAATTCAACAATGCCATCAAAATGTATAGATCTCACAAAATGTCAAATGCTCAACAATATAAAACTAAGAACCTTATGACATTGATACTCTCAGTTTGCCTTTACAGTTGCATATTGTACACAAACAAATGAAGAAGACATTCTGAAGATGAATTATAAAGTCTTCAAAGTTAACCCTCTATGGAGCCTATTTTTTTAACATTTTTTTATTTTAATAAAAAAATTAAAAGTAGCATCACCTCAGTGGTAGGAACATGGGAAAATTAGAATGTTTGTTCAAAATAATAATTTAGGCCTAATTTGGCCTAAATTAGGTAAAGTGCAAAAATGCACTACTGCTCATGTGAGGGTATTTCCGATGTTTTGTTCGTAGTCAATAGCGATTCAGTACAGAGTGGTTATGGATTCATTTGTAATGTCAATAACATTTTTTTATTTTAATAAAAAAATTAAAAGTAGCATCACCTCAGTGGTAGGAACATGGGAAAATTATAATGTTTGTTCAAAATAATAATTTAGGCCTAATTTGGCCTAAATTAGGTAAAGTGCAAAAATGCACTACTGCTCATGTGAGGGTATTTCCGATGTTTTGTTCGTAGTCAATAGCGATTCAGTACAGAGTGGTTATGGATTCATTTGTAATGTCAATAACATTTTTTTATTTTAATAAAAAAATTAAAAGTAGCATCACCTCAGTGGTAGGAACATGGGAAAATTATAATGTTTGTTCAAAATAATAATTTAGGCCTAATTTGGCCTAAATTAGGTAAAGTGCAAAAATGCACTACTGCTCATGTGAGGGTATTTCCGATGTTTTGTTCGTAGTCAATAGCGATTCAGTACAGAGTGGTTATGGATTCATTTGTAATGTCAATAATGCAATGTCAGCATCTCTATTATGCGCACTAGTGCAAAAATGCACTCGAACTTTACATTTCACTGTGAAAAACGGTAGTTCACTTGAATTTTTATAAATGATACCATAGTATAAATGAAAGTTGGGATAGACGGGTATATATTTTTGAGTGTACCTGCGTTTAAAAGTAAAAGTGTAGATTTTGTCCAAAGTTGACCGATTTCGACGACAAAACAGACAATTTCTCGTTTATTTACTCTCACAACAACATAAAACAAAATGTCGGTTGAGCAAAGACTAATAATGTTTAGAGTTTGAATAACATGTCCCAGTAGCGTACTAGTGTAAAAATGCACTACAAGTGAGACTGCATGCTATGAAAGCTTATGGTGCAAAAATGCACTTCAGGCCCATATAGGGTTAACAAAACATTCAACACAAGAAATTAACATATGTAATTACATTTTTGCAGTTAAAACATCATAAGTAATTCGTAAAAACAACTTGTGTAGTGCTAAGTGTAGGCTGTACCAGTGGTAGGCTGGCAGCGCAAGCTGTACAGTATCAGCAGATTGTGACAAGGTCATGGGAGTTACTCATCAGGTCGAAGAAATTAAATGTACAGAAGATATTAAATTTTTAAAAGATTTTACTTAGGTTAGGCAAGTAGTAAAAATAGGCAGGTCACATGACCTTCCGTGACCTATGGTTGCACCGTCACTGCATGGACTGTACATACTAAAATGTAATTTTATAATACAACACACAGGCATCACATAGGACTTGAGTTCCGGTCAAGTTACTATGCGACCAAAAATAGGATTTACTAGCATTTCTGAATGATTTTGAGCGAAATCTGCCTGCTCTACAAAAGCTTTTGAACCCCGATTTGAAGGATGCAACTGCTTTACACATTATAGGCCTCAATTGTGAACATTTAAGCATAACAATGAATAAATGAAACTCAGAATAAGAGTATTTTTAGTAAAACTAATTCCTACGTTCCTTATCACTTCTACAATCCAGAATATACTTCAAATAAGCATTGTGCCTTTTCTTCTGCCAGCCCTTGCTGAGAACCATAATAAACAATTCAGAAAGTGTCTATATAGGGTACAGTAGCCTATTATGGGCACTCTCCTAATATGGGCACCCAGAAGAAAAGTTTTATAAAACTTTTTCGTGAGGCCATCTCTGAGATCTCTCGAATTCCAGCAGAAGGGCAGCACAATATTTGATGTACTTAAAATTAAAATCTGCGCAGTGACTGTTTGATTATTTACAAATATAATCATATATGACTGTAAATTTTGGCAAAGGCGTTAGCCATTTTCACAATTCTTGTTTCCGCCATTGTATCACGTGTATACGATGGACTCTTTGAAGGTAAACATTTATGTTTTAAGAATTGTTTTGTGATCAGGTTGGTGTGCGTTGACGTGTGATTCCTGTAATGCATTATTTGTATAGCCGACTTTGAAGAGTGTCATAGGTGAGAGCCTAATATAAGCGGGTTCACCATCTCAGTGACCTACTTCTACACCACTACAGGAAACGGAAGTGTCGTTGTCGTTGTATCAAACATGGAGAATGTTAAGGGTTTAGATGATTTAAAACGTTGGAATGCAGATACTTAAAAAAAATTTGCCGGAAGCGCGGATTAAGAATTATGCAGTGTAAAAAGAAGGAAGAGCTAGCGGCTTAATTGCAGAACACGGGACCGCTAGCTTTTTGCGATATTAGCACACTATAGTATTATACAGATATTAGCGTTATATTTGGTATCCTTAGTGATGATCTATGTCACGCTGTGATTGGTTGACTAAAAATAAACATGGATGATATATTTTGGAGACATGGTCTTAACGTTGATACAAATCAAAAGTCAAAATGAATATTTTCGACATTAAAACTGCACAACGAGCAGGAATTCCAAAAAAATTAAAATTGATTTTGGCCGTCAATGGTTTGCAAAATCAGACTCGCGAGCTACGGGTTTACAATATTTTTATATAATCCACACCTCTATGTGTTTTAGGGTATCTTTTGTAGTGACCCATTGCGCATGCGCGCTGAAATGGTGTAACGGCTTATTGGCACACCTATCCTGCCCGAATATGGGCACCTAATATATATGGATTGAACATGGGCCCATATTAAGTCTATTGTTCCTGTGACTACATTGTGCGTGAACTTAATATGATGGGTGCCCATCATTAGGAACCAGTGCCTAATATGGGCACTTCAGAGCTCTTTGTATTTTCAATATTTTTGTAGGTAAATCTCAACATTTTTAATGTCATTTCATTTTAATGAGTTTCTAGTTGCTAAAGTGTTGAAAATTAGTTTGACAAACATTATTTTGCTTGCACTTCATTGGTCTATGAACTACAAGCAAGAAGTCCATACGGTGCCCATAATAGGGTACTTTACCCTAATATATAATAATGTAATATAGTTATAGTAATATAATACTATAAAACAAAATAGTACTAAAATAATAGTATAGAGTAATATATAGCAATATATAATGTATATTATACAAGAGGATATAAGGACAGGGAATGAGTTACTGAATGTTTTAAGTGGCGGACAAACTGAAATTGTAGGCTACTGTCTGTTTCAGTAGATTACAAGATTATGGGACTGACTGATTCACTGATCAGCACTAAGACTGACCAAGGTAATGACTTGTTTGCATGCTCTTGTTTTGATTTTAGGCAAAAAGATTACAACCCTCTATTATTTACGTGGACCCAGGAGAATACGTACTTGGTAACGAAGTGCAGGCGAGGGCCTTGGAGAGGCAGCTTGGTTGTTTGGGAAAACAAGATCAGGTTTTCCTGTTTTGTACCACAAAGCTGGTTGACAGCATTCCGAGAGGCCTACAGGCGCCATGGCGACTTGGTAATACGCTGGACCTCACCATCAGGTCCATCAATGATGACCAAGTAATAGCTACGTGCATATTACCAGATGTTATAATAATAATAATAATAATAATAATAACACCTGTTTCAACGTTCATCTATTTGCACTCAAAGATTTAACGCCATAGCTTTCAGGGGCACATTTGCACAACTCGCCGGGGTCGAGGACGACTGATCTGACTACTTTACATCAGTTTTAGTTGTATCAAACAATTAGCACATTATGCCTGTGTTTGTCAGGCATTCTCTGTTCATCACGCACAGCCAATTGATGTTGCACTGTTTGAAACGGAAATAAATGATTATTACAATAATAATAATAATAATATAGAAAAGTTTATGTAGCACAGCTGAGGCTGAAGGAAAGTGCGCTGTATACAAGTTGAACCAAATCAATAAGTCATAATTATGATGCTTTAATAAGATGTCTTGAACTGTGCATTGAATGTCTACAAAGATGGCCATTTTACAGATATTTATGTGCATTTTGACCATACATGAGCACACACACACACCTGTATAGATATTATTATTAACATTCATCTATTCTTATTTCATTAAAGTTTATGGTGACATACTTCAATTTAACTGTTTTTAACTGATTTTCTGTTGTTTTGTTTTGCATGGCGAGACAAGCTGTGTTCCTGAAGCACGTCGGAACATGGGGTGGAATCACTCAAGGCGTAGTAGATTACGTTCTCGGAATCACTCATCGTAAGCTATAATGTGTTTTAGGTGCAATTATGGATCATCATAATTGTTATTCTTATGTCTTTTTACATCTGGAACATATACTATTGATCCGTCAGACTATGTCCTCATGGAAGCAAGCCAAAGCATTAGAAAGGCAGTTAAACCGATTGGACAGACACGACCAGATATGTCAACGTTGAGATCATTGCTCCTTCAAAATTAGTTGAAAGCTATAATTCTGCAGTTTTCGCTTATTCTTATTTCAGGTTAAGTCCTGACAACTTCATAGAAGATGATGTGGACAATGCCCTGAACAACAGAATGTCTGTGCAGCCGCTGACTGAAACACCGACTCACTGATCAGCAGTAAAACTGACCAAGGTTAATGACTTGTGTGTGTGCTCTTGTTTTGATTTAAGGCAAAAAGATTACAACAAGCCATAATTTACGGCAGACTACATCCTTCGTGATGAAAAGCAGGCCAAGTAATCATAATTAAAGAGGCAGCTATATTGCTCGGAAAGACAGGACCAAATATTTGTCTTTTGTACAGCATTGCATCTTGACAACATGCCCATAAACCTCCTGGCGCCTTGAAGATTAGGGATCCGTCTATAGAACTGAACGTGCCTGATGACAAAGTAATGCATATGGTCAGATATTATAATATTGACAATAAGATGGTTTCTGTAGCTTGTGTAGCACAGCCAAGGCTGAAGTAAAAGTGTGCTTCTGTAAGTCCTTGCTGAGAACCATAATAAACAAGTTAGAAAGTGTCCATATAATATATAGTAATGTAATATAGCTATAGTAATATAATAATAATAATAATATATAATATATAATACTAAAATAATAGTATAAAGTAATACATAGCAAAATATATATAAATGTATATTATACAAGAGGAAATAAGGACAGGGAATGAGTTACTGAATGTTTTAAGTGGCGGACAAACGGAAATTGTAGGCTACTGTCTGTTTAAGTAGATTGCAAAATTATGGGACTGACTGATTCACTGATCAGCAGTAAGACTGACCAAAGTAATGACTTGTTTGCGTGCTCTTGTTTTGATTTCAGGCAAAAAGATTACAACCTTCGATTATTTACGTGGACCCAAGGGAATACGTACTTAGTAATGAAGTGCGGGCGAGGGACTTGGAGAGGCAGCTTGGTTGTTTGGGAAAACAAGACCAGGTTTTCCTATTTTGCACCACAAAGCTGATTGACAGCATTCCGAGAGACCTACAAGCACCCTGGCGACTTGGAAATACCCTGAACTTAAGCATCAATGTAATGGACTTGTGTGTGTTGTTATTTTTATTTGAGGCCAAGAGATTGCAGCTAGCTTTGACCTATGTTGATCCGTCAGACTACTATGCTTTGACCTATGTTGATCCGTCAGACTATGTCCTTATGGAAGCAAGCCAAAGCATTAGAAAGGCGGTTAAACCGATTGGACAGACACGACCAGATGTCAACGTTGAGATCATTGTTCCTTCAAAATTAGTTGAAAGCTATAATTCTGCAGTTTTCGCTTATTCTTATTTCAGGTTAAGACCGGACAACTTCACAGAAGATGATGTGGACACTGTCTAATAGTCTATAGATACAACAGGAAAAAATGACTGAGTGAATGAGTTACTGAATGTTTTAAGTGGCGGAGGACTGAAATTGTAGTGTCTGTTTTAGTAGATAACAAGATATGTGACTGACTGAAACACTGACTCACTCTGTCACTCATCACCAGTAAGACTGACCAAGGTTAATGACTTGTGTGTGTGCTCTTGTTTTGATTGAAGGCAAAACGATTACAACCTTCAATAATTTTCTTGGACCCGGGGGAATACATACTTGGCGATGAAAGGCAGGCGAGGGCCTTGGAAATGCAGCTTCGCTGTCTGGGGAAGCAAGACCAGGTTTTCATTTTTTGCACGAACAGGGTGATTGGTAGTATTCCAAGAGAACTACAATCAGCATGGCGACTCGGCAATACTCCGAACCTCACCAACAACAAGCCATAATTTACGTTGATCCGGCAGGCTATATAAATTATACATCCTTCGTGATGAAAAGCAGGCCAAGTAATTATAATTAAAGAGGCAGCTAGATTGCTCGGAAAGACACGACCAAATTAATTTTGTCTTTTGTACAGCATTGCATCTTGACAACATGTCCATAAACCTCCTGGCGCCTTGAAGACTAGGGATCCGTCTTGAACTGAATGTGCCTGATGACAAAGTAATGCACAATTTCATATGGCCAGATATTATAATATTGATAATAAGATTGTTTCTGTAGCTTGTGCAGCACAGCCGAGGCTGAAGTAAAAGTGTGCTGTATACAAGTTGAAACAAATCAATAAATCATATGATGCTTTATGATGTCTTGAACTGTGCTTTGAATGTCTACAGAGATGGCCATTTTACAGATATTTCTGTGTATATTACAGTATATGTTAATGTGCACACTTGTACATATAGATATAATTATTGACATTCATATATTCTTATTTCATTAAAGTGCATTACATGGTGACATACTTCAATTTAACTGTTTTGAACTGATATTGTTTGTTTTTTCAAGGCTAGGCAATAAATCTGTTTGAAACAGGTTACTTCCTGGAGCGGGATAACACAGAATAAATTAAACGAATTGGTGATCACAGAGAAATATGTTTATATAATTATAGGGACCTTGGTTAGGATGAATGCATGTGATTTGTTGCAGTGGGGAGACTAGATATGCTGCCCCAGCTTCTTCTCCCCCTCATGAATCATTTGCTTACCGTACATATAAGGATGAAATTGTCTGTTATGGCACATTAAGTGCTCTGTCCTCAGTATGTTGTAAACTTTCAGTTTGTGCAAACCTGATTGGTTGCTTCAACTGCTGCTGTTCATATACATGAGTGCCTCTGAGTAGAGATCTTGAAGGGGCGCTATATAAATCTGTGATTGATTAATTAATTGATGTGAATGATTCAAAACAATTACCCGTAATTATCAAACTTTAGAAGAGCAGCTCTTATTTTAACCTGATAGGCAGCCATCGGTAACAACTTCATATATCCTACCTTAAGAATATTAAGAGTGTTTGATCTTTCCTCTGTATCTGAACCTTAGGTATTCTTATTTCAGGATCAAGCCGGATAATTTTTCCTTTGACGACATGGATTTGGCAATGGGAAGCAGAATACAAGTGAGACTGTTGTCTCAAGAAGAAGCAGCAGTAAGTTTAAATTATAAATCGTCTTGGAAACGATCGGTTGTTACTTCCTGGAGTGGGATAACACAGAATATCATCTCATATGTTATGGGGTTTATGCAAGATAAGCTATATGTGTCTGAGATGCAATAATGATAATTATTATTCTTATGTCCTTTTATATAAGAATTTAAATTTTCTTGTGCTATATGACCAATGGGTTTGTGCAGAAGAAGTTTTTTATCATTTTGAAGATGTGCATGTATTCATACTATCATTGTGTATTTCTACTATCATTATTTTTATTATCGTGAGTGAGCTTGGCTTGCATGTTTGGCCTTCGGCGAGAAATGATATCAAGAAGTGACATCAGGAAAAATGACCTTAAGAACAATTGGGTCGTTATTGTACAACGGTGCAGTGGCATCTTTAATTTGGAGTTAACTAGTCAATCGAACTTTTGAATGTCCTTTTTTGGGGGATTTAAAGTTAATTATGAGCAGAAAATAGTCGAGTTGACCTATAAATTTACTTCAGAATATTTCTATAATATTTTTGTCACGCTAAAGTGTTCCATTTCCGAGCATTTCTTGAGGCACTTCCGTGCATTTAATATGACAAACTTTCAGGCTTACTGTATAGATGACTGATACACTAAACTCACCGACTGACCAGCAGAATGTCTGACCCAAATATAATGACTTGTATGTGCCATTTGTTTTGTTCATAGGCTAAAAAGCTTCAGCCGTCGATTATCTTTGTCGACAATATCGACACCACAACAGCAGAACCTTAGGACTACCATGTTTCGAGTCTGAGTTGGATGGAGTGAGAGACGAGTCGATTGTGGTCGTAGCTACAGTCACACGAAGGGCTACCGTACTCACAAAGACTCTAACCACCTGCTGGAGACTTAGAACATGCTTAAATTGGAACTTGCCCCTCTGGACACACAAGTAAAGTTACTTATGAATGGCCTGATATGTATTAATAATAACGAGATGATTTGCATAGTGCCGTAGCACAACCAATGCCAAAGGAAGTGGTGTTGTGCGGTATGAGTTTTAATAAGTCAATATCTTGATTTACATTTTTCGTTCTGGGGTTATCCAGGTTAGCGGGAACTGTCCCTTTCTGAGCATTCACCGCTCATACAATCAAGGTGTCCTGTGAACATTGATTTTTATTCTTGTGTACTATTTTACTTTGCTGTCTACCTTGGTTATTTGTTTGTTTGTCTGTTGTTCTTTCTCAGAATAAACTGATTTTGATTGATTTGATTGATTTGAATAATAGTCATAGTTTATGTGATACTTTAAAAAGGTATGTCAAGCTAAAGTGCTCCATTTCAGAGTCTTTCTTGGGGCACTTCCGTGCATCATGAAAAACTATCAGGCTTACTGTATAGATGACTGATACACTAAACTCACCGACTGACCAGCAGAATGTCTGACCCAAATGTAATGACTTGCATGTGCCATTTTGTTTTGTTCACTGTCGGTTGTACAAAATCAAGGATCTCGGAAAGGACTTCACCGATTGTTTTCAAATTTTCACACAACCGAGCGGCCGGGTTTCTATATGCTTTTTTGGAAAAAGCGCGAACTTTGCATTCGATTCGAGCGATTTCGATATCAATTTTTACACAACGTTGCATTCGCGAATGTGGCCGTGTTTTTATGGCGCTTGTTGTTGTATTCGGGCTTAACGACACTGTTTCATATCGAAGATGATTAGTGTCGGAAGCAAAGGACAACATCACACTCCACGTTTATATTGCGACCGAGCCACCCGCAGTTTTTATGACGCATATCAACGCGTGTTTTTATAGCGTCATAAGTTGGACGTGCTGAGGGGAGGAAACGGGAGGGAGGATACAGGGAGGCAGAGGAAAGGAGGGGAGGAGGAAGGGAGGGACAGAGGGAGGGGAAGGGAGGGGGTTCAGCCACAGCAACACGTGGGCGGGCACAGCTAGAGCTAAACAAATTAATACTGGACTCACAACTGACTGGCAGAATGTCTGATAATGACTTGCATTTGCTATTTGTTTTGTTCATAGGCGAAGAAGCTACAACCATCCATCATTTATATACATGAAGTGAACAGTCCTGCTGATGCTCCTTATCTTCAGTGCATGGCGAAGGAGATCGGTGGGCTTTACAACAAAGCAGTGTTGGTTGTGTGCACAGCATCTGAGAAGACCGATGCCGTTCAAACACTGTGTACGCCATGGAGACTGAAGAAAACTTTGAATCTTACTCTTCTGGACAGACATGTAAAGTTACATATGAATTGCCCGATATTTTTATTAATAATGAGATGATTTGTACAGTACTGTAATGTATTGTAATGTAAATATTCGAGAATTTCTCAGCGCCCACAAGAGCCACGTCAGGGAGACCAGTTTATTCACCGGTGCTGTATCACAACTAATGTCAACGGAAATGGTATTGCGTGGTATATGAATTTTATTAAGTCAATAATAGTCATAGTTTATGATACTTTAAAAGCGCATTTCTTCAGCTGCGAGTTTAATGTCTCCAAAGATGGCGTTTTCATTTATTTATGTGCACATGCGCACGCACACATTTGCATAAATAATAATTGATGATCATGTATTGTTACTTCATTCATTAATTGTAAAGTGCATAAATTAGCAACTGTTTTGGAAATGAAGGAAATGGTTTTATCTTTCAGGATCGGTACGAAGTCGTTCGTAAACAGATGAGCAACTGGACAGATGTGACAGATGCGATTATGGCAACAATAATTATGTTGACAATTCGAACAGTAAGCAATATTATGTATATTAGTTGCAACATACATTAGACTTATTGTTCTTTTTATCGTTTGTTTCTACGTCTAGAGCAGCTATGTCTCATCTAGTTATACCTATTTATTCTTGTAACACGAGTAAATGAACATTGTCTAATTTATATTTATTGTTATTTTTATAACAAGAATATTTACTATGAAAACCCAGAGATGTGACCAATGGCCATGGATATAATAAGGACCTGGAATATACTATCCCTTTGTTTTAGTATCATATTGTCTATAATATATGCTAGACTAAGCAACAGTAAACAAATTAAGAAATCGGTAAATATAATTTACATCAAAATTATATCCCTGACAAAACTCCACTCCGACAAGTGTACTGCTCGTGTACTTGCTGAGAAGAAAGTTGCAAGGGAAAGAAATGGCCACCCAGCTATGCCAAGGTTAAGGAAACTGAAGTTTCTGATTAAGACTTCATATATTATAGATGACTCTGAGCACTAGCTAGCTTAAGGGACTTAATGAAAATTGTTTTTGTCGCTTAGACTGGACTGGTGCCGAGCTGGTTGACGTATGTAAATCGGCCTTAGATGACGCAATTGCTCGTTGCAACCCACAAGTGCTGCTGGGCTTCAACGATCCCGCTGCGATGAATCCTATCAAATTCACCAAGGCAGATTTTGAAGCAGCGTTCGCTCTAAGGAACTATTCTTGGTTAGTAGTTTTCTTTTGCTTGTGGTTGTACAGTTATTAGAATATGATATTCGTTGAAACAATTAGTGTGAATGGCCATTCTTTTACAGATTGGAAATGTGCCAGGTATTTAGATGCATTGAGTGTCTAGATATGTGCATGAAATGTGACTCTAATACACACTGACTTGCTGAAACTCTAATATATAGTCATTTCTGCTAAGGGTCTTGATACGACAGCTGCAGATGTAAACTGTCTAATGTCAAAAACCCATTTACTGCTACTGCCTTTAGACAAGAGGCCACAGTGATGTCTGGCGCTTATAACAAACTTCGTTATTGATTAAAACTGACAAGAATGCTGCTTGACTTCAAGTCATAGATGGCAACAAGTTATTATATTCATGAGTTTAATTTAGCTGTGTGGTCTCCAGATAAGTTCCCAACACTTTTGAATAACTGTTTTCATGCAAAAGTCGTCTTGTGCAAACTGTCTTTTTGGCTTTTGTGCTATGAAATCTAGTAAGCTTATAGAAGCTACTGATCTGGTAACCAGTAACTCTTAAGTTGTCAGTGCTACGCATGTGCAAAATGATGAAAATATAAAAATCGCAAGTTGCTATCATCTGATCAGGGCTCTTTTAGCAGGCAATTATACACAAGTCTGCATTTGTAAGTGAATTTGTGCAGTTGTAAAAACAATCGTGTGCTCTCTGCACACGATTGTTTTTGCAACTGCACAACTTTTGGCTAATGGACAGTAAAGCCATAAAAGCTAATTTAAAAACTAACAAAGAAAATTAGTATTAGAAAAATTCATGTTAATTATAATTATCAGTATTCAGCAGAATTGTGTATATATTTTAGTAATAACAATTACCTAGATAATATTAGGAAATGATTCATGAATGTTAATTATAATTATCAATATTCAGCAGAATCATGAATGTATTTTATTAAATTTTTTCTCTGTATACATTCTAGCATGCTTAAATTTTACAACTGTTTTGGGAACTGAAGACATTGGTTTTATCCTTGAAGGATCGAAAGGAGATTTTGGAAAGCTTATGCTTGGGTGGCGAGCGATAACAGATGGCGATCTAACGCAGCTTGTTGGAAACACAAAGAGTAAGATATAGATACTTTGCACTTTGGATGTAATAAAAATAACGTTTTAATCATTTTGGAAAAGCTTATGCTTGGGTGGCGAGGGATAACAGATGGCGATCTAACGCAGCTTGATGGACACACAAAGAGTAAGATATAGATACTTTGCACTTTGGATGTAATAAAAAAAACGTTTTAATAATTTTGGAAAGGCTTATGCTTGGGTGGCGAGGGATAACAGATGGTGATCTAACTCAGCTTGTTGGACGCACAAAGAGTAAGATATAGATACTTTGCACTTTGGATGTAATAAAAATAACGTTTTAATCATTTTGGAAAAGCTTATGCTTGGGTGGCGAGGGATAACAGATGGCGATCTAACGCAGCTTGTTGGACGCACAAAGAGTAACATTTAGATACTTTGCACTTTGGATGTAATAAAAATAACGTTTTAATCATTTTGGAAAAGCTTATGCTTGGGTGGCGAGGGATAACAGATGGCGATCTAACGCAGCTTGTTGGACGCACAAAGAGTAAGATATAGATACTTTGCACTTTGGATGTAATAAAAATAACGTTTTAATAATTTTGGAAAAGCTTATGCTTGGGTGGCGAGGGATAACAGATGGCGATCTAACGCAGCTTGTTGGACGCACAAAGAGTAACATTTAGATACTTTGCACTTTGGATGTAATAAAAATAACGTTTTAATCATTTTAGAAAAGCTTATGCTTGGGTGGCGAGGGATAACAGATGGCGATCTAACGCAGCTTGTTGGACGCACAAAGAGTAAGATATAGATACTTTGCACTTTGGATGTAATAAAAATAACGTTCCAATTTTCTCTTTTGCCTTTAGAACAGCTGTCTCATCTAGGTATTTTATTGTACTGCAAATAGTACCGTAAATATTATATTATTTAATTATCGTCTTTATTATTATTATTATAATAAGAATATTGACTATTCTTACTGATTTAACTCCAGAGATGTGAACAATGGGATCATAAAGGTTTCGCAGTAAAATCTTTAGTGTTAGTGCAGTGATTCTTATACACTGGAGCTAAACTAAAAAATGGTGAGCAAATAATTACAAATATGATAAATTTACAACATAATAAATATTTCGACTTCAGTAACTTCCCTATCAAACTCCAATCTAACGAGTGCACTGTTCATACACACTGTGAGAAGAAATGTGGCAATGGAGAGGTAGCCCACCATTTTTGCCAAGGCTAGACGAAGTAAAGTCACTAAGCCTTTACTCTGTTGCAAACTTGTAGAACTTGTTTAAGGACCTTATTAGAATTGTTTTGTTTAGACTGGACGTCTGGAGAACTCAGCTTTTGCTGTGAGACAGCTGCGAAAAGTGCTATAAGACATGACAGTGGCCACAGCAGCCAATGCGGGGACGCAGCGTTTGGCAATAACCATTGCGGATTTCGACTCTGCAATCAGTCGCAGGCTGTAAGCCGCAGGTACGTCATTATATTGGATTAGCAGGTTATTAAAAGTGGATGAATGGATGTCATTGTTCCGTGCCTCAGGTTCACATCTCGGTGTGACCTTGCGCGTGTTACAAGCTTAATTAATAATAATAATAATTGAAAGTTGATGAGGAATGGTTTAGGACTTGGAAGAAATGAATGGGTATAAATGAATGTGTGATGGATTAGTGAAAACAAATGTGAATTTCATTGCAGGTTTCAGGTTGAAAGAAACTTCAAAGATCACCAAGCTCTCTAGTTGCTGCGAAACTGCTGCGAAAAGTGCTATAAGACGTACGACAGTGGCCACAGCAGCCAATGCGGGCGCTCAACGTTTAACGCTGACCGTTGCGGGCTTTGACTATGCGATAAGTCGAGCGTAAGCCGCAGGTAGGTCATTATATTAGCATTATTACACGAAAAAGGTAGTACTGATTACCATTAATGTATTTCTGATGCATTCTCATTTAAAGCAAAACTGATGCACCAGAATTCAAGTCATCAGATTATGTGACAGTATTTGAGCATCATTTCCAAATTCATCTGCAGAACCTAGTTATACAGTAGCTCCAAATATGTTATTAAGAAACTCCTCATGCAGGTTACCACTACCATGTAGCGAAAAGCATTCTCAGTTGTGGGTCCAGCCATCTGGAATAGTCTTCCTGCGGCTATCCGCTCACTTCCTCGTGACTCTGCTGGCTCTTTCTACAGTCTTCTGAAGACCTTTCTTTTTGACCAGGCCTGGGTTGGGAGTGCCTCTGAGTAGTGATCTTAAAGGGGCGTGATATAAATTTGTGTGATGAATTGATTGACTAAATATTTAAGTATGCTGACGACTGTTATTTGGTGGTACCAGCATCAGGTATATATACTAAATCTGAACTTGCTCAGAAGTGATACGATGTCATTTATGGACGACCGCTTAAGAGTGTATCACTCAAAAGAACATACTCCTGGATCAAATCCATTTTTTCCTCTTGTGCGTTGAGGTCCCACTCCCACAGCTGTACGCTACCATCGGAAGAAGCTGTTGCCATCTGAACAAACATAAAAATGCTCATTTGAATCTCTACTGAACATTAGTTAAACTAATTTTGATAAAGCACTTCGTTTGAGCGTTGAGTTCCCCGCTAGTGATTTGTCTGCTTCAGGCGATGTTTTCTTGTAGATGATTTTTATGTGGTTTTAGCATCATAGGCTAGAGAAGGTATGAGATCGGTGTCATTGTTGACAACCATTTTTCCTTTTCATTTTTTTCACATTAAGAGAAATATATTCACATGAGTGCTGCTAGATAACTGGTGTATAATAAAGCATGTGTTATAATATTTCTGTGCATTATTAAGTTTATTCAAGTACAGATGGTGTAAGTTTTCAAGTTCATTACTGCATTGCATTTTCTGCATTGCAAACTTTGAAAAGCATAAAGGTTGTAAACATGATGAGATACATCCTTTGGACATAAACAACATTACATCAACTAATTAAAAAAAATAATTATGTCGCATCAACACTGAATTATTCATCAATGAATCTAATGTGATGAGTTTCGCAAGTGTTAGATGATGAACTGCACTGTGACTAACAGGGGTTAGTGAATGCAAAGTTAGTATGAATCATGAGTATTTGAAATCAACAAAGTACTCAAATACTTTTTGTAAGCATTATTAAATGCTATTAATGAATCTGTAAGGTTTACATGGTCTTATCAGGCACAGAGACAGTGTTGATGGTAGGGGACAGCAGAAGACCAGAGTGCAAGGCAGAAACGAAAGCGGCTAAGACTTTTTCTCCGAGTAAGGTGGTCTGCCAAAATCATTAGTTTTATTCATTGTTATAATTATTACATATAATAAAGCTCATTTGTTATAATCTATAAACAAGCTTTGCACAAATAGGCTTCATAACAACCATTCATTCATTCATCAAGTGCATTTGTATAGCGCCTCTTCAAGGGAACTACTCAGAGGTGCTCCCAATCCCAGCATGGCCAAATAAAACCGAAACTTCAAAGATCACCAAGCTCTCTAGTTGCTGCGAAACTGCTGCGAAAAGTGCTATAAGACGTACGACAGTGGCCACAGCAGCCAATGCGGGCGCTCAACGTTTAACGCTGACCGTTGCGGGCTTTGACTATGCGATAAGTCGAGCGTAAGCCGCAGGTAGGTCATTATATTGGATTAGCAGGTTATTAAAAGTGGATGAATGGATGCCATTGTTCCGCGCCTCAGATTCACATCTCGGTGTGACCATGCGCACGTTACAAGTTTATTTAATAATAATAATAATTGAAAGCTGATGAGGAATGGTTTAGAACTTGGAAGAAATGAATGGATGTGAATGAACGTGTGATGGATTAGTGAAAAGAAATATGAATTCCATTGCAGGTTTCAGGTTGAACGAAACTTCAAAGACCACCAATCTCTCTAGTTGCCTGAAATTTGATTGATATTGCTTTGCTATGTAAACTTTTACTTAATTAGTAATGAGAATTATCATTGTTTTACAGGCACATTTGTTTAGCATATAGCTTTGAATGCTGTAAGAAGAATGAGGCAAGGGCCTGCCAATTTTGCCAAGGCTATTCAAAGTAAAGTCACTAAGCTTCACTCTGTTGCAAATTCATTGTTTTGTTTAGACTTGACTGCCGGAGAACTTGGATGCCTTTGTGAGAATGCTGCAAAGATCGCCCTCAGCCGTATCAACCCAAGCGTCACCGTGCCAACGGCAGCGAATGCAGGAATTCAACCTGTCGCAATAAACCGGCCCTGATTTCGATGCTGCGATCCCACTTCGCATCTAGTTGGTAGGTTGGTCATTATACTGGATTAACAGTTTGTATTAGCAGGGGATTAAAAGTGTACGAATGGATGTCATCAAAAGTTGATGAGAATGGTTTAGGACTTCAATCTAACGAGTGCACTGTTCATACACACTGTCAGAAGAATGTGGCAAGGGAGAGGTAGCCCACCATTTTTGCCAAGGCTAGACGAAGTAAAGTCACTAAGCCTTTACTCTGTTGCAAACTTGTAGAACTGGCTTAAGGACCTTATTAGAATTGTTTTGTTTAGACTGGACCCCTGGAGAACTCAGTTTTTATTGTGAAACTGCAGCAAAAACTGTTATCAAACGTACGGCAGTGGCCACAGCAGCCAATGCGGGCGCTCAACGTTTAACGCTGACCGTTGCAGACTTCGACTTTGCGATAAGTCGAGCGTAAGCCGCAGGTAGGTCATTATATTGGATTAGCAGGTTATTAAACGTGGATGAATGGATGTCATTGTTCCGTGCCTCAGATTCACATCTCGGTGTGACCTAGCGCGCGTTACAAGTTTATTTAATAACTAGCTGTACCCAGCCACGCGTTGCTGTGGCAGAAAATACCTCCCCCTCCCCTCCGTCCCCTTCCCTCACACTGTCCTTTACTGACAGCGGATATAGCCCAAGAATGTTATAAGGCCGCTTTCGTAATATTCGACTCGCTTATGACGTCACGGGACGCAACCTCATTGATGTATCGTCACTGTGTTTTACGGGTGAAGACAATTCTGAAATTTTGCAAGCGCGTGGTTTGGTTGAGTTTGCAAATGGCGGTCGAACGTATTGCAAAGTTCACTTTTTGTGGAAAAGATTGCGTTTTTTCGTGGAAAAGAAATTCTATGACACGGTGCTATTAGAATGGAAGGTTTTGGTAAATTTTCACAACAATCGGTGCGTGAGTTTCGGCGTGATTGCGTTAAGAACTATTGGAAAGTTTCATTTTTATTTATATAGATAATAATAATTGAAAGTTGATGAGGAATGGTTTAGGACTTGGAAGAAATTAATGGGTGTGAATGAACGTATGATGGATTAGTGAAAACAAATATGAATTCAATTGCAGGATTCAGGTTGAAAGTTCTAAACTTCAAAGACCACCGATTTGATGGATATTGTGATTTCAACTTTTACTTAATTAATAATGATAAGTCACATAGACTGCACTATGCTACCTTCTCTTAGAGCTGGCGTAATGTTATTGGAATTGTTTTGTTTTTTAGATTGGAGTGGTGGAGAACTGTGGAGTTTAGTACAGTCAGTGGCTAAACTTGCTATGTGTCGCTTCAACCCACATGTGACGACTGCGTCAGCACCGCAGGCAGTTGTGCAGCCAGTCTCACTCATCATGAACGATTTTGATACGGTCTTTGCACGTCGTGTCTAACAGGTAGGTGGGTCATAATATTGGATTAGCAGTTTGAATTAGCAGGGGATTAAAAGTGGGCAAATTGATGTCATCGAAAGTTGATGATGAATGGTTTAGGACTTGGAAGAAATGAATGGGTGTGAACGAGCGTGTGATGGATTAATTATCAAAGACAAATATGAATTCCATTGCAGGATTCAGGTTGAAAGAAACTTCAAAGATCACCAAGCTCTCTAGTTGCCTGAAATTTGATTGATATTGTCTTGTCATGTAAACTTTTGCGTAGTTAATAATTATGTTTTACCGACACATTTGTTTTGCATTTAATTTTTATGCGCATTTGTTTAGGCAAATAAATTTCCAGTAATTTTTCTTATGCATTGAAATTCTATTCTATTTACTGATTTTTAAAGTGCCTCTCAGATTACAACTAAATCATATGCGCTCCCAGTGCAAGGAACTGGAAAAATACGTGATGATTTAATGTTTTAGTGAAACAGTTGAAATACAGTCGAGTACATTCACATTTGCATCTTCTGCAAAAGCCTGTGATGCACAGTAATTGCTTGGAATCTTTGCTTCTCTCAAAGATCTCATCCGATCAATTCATTGAAAAATGAGCAGTGCTGAGGTCGTATACAGTTTGCATATACCCTATACAGTTCTACTTTATATAAAATCGAATACATATTTGCATAGACCTATGAAAGCATTATCTTTGGCATGTGAAATGTGCTGAGCTGTACTGCAATCTCAAGATTATAGTACAGCACCAAAAAGTCAAGTTACAGAAACCAACTTTTTGTAAGTACTTAATTAACCCTTTAATGCCGGAGAGTATATAGAATTTTCCCATACCATTTACTACCATCTCGGCATTAAAGGGTTAAGTGACAGTCAAAGCGTAGTAGGTAAACAGGAAAGGGCATTAGTTATGGATCAACAACATAGCTATAGTGGATGACATTTAGCTTTGGAGTAGCAAAAAGGGGGGCTGAGGAAGAATAGGATTGTCAAAGAGGAAAAACTGCCTCCTATTTGACAAGTTCTGCTTCACTAAATCTAAACAGTAAAGCAACAAAGTTTGATGGTGAGAACTAACAACTACAACACTCAGAGACTACTGAGAAAAACTTAAGAATGGTAATTTAACACGTTGGCCGCGAGGGACGTGTTAACACATCCTCCATCGAGTCATTTAACACAGCAAATCAGCGGCCAACGTGTTAAGCAACTTCTGTTAAAAGGAATTTTCAATAATTTTGATCGATCAAGGCTACAACTGCTTTCGTGCATTCTTAACACCAGATTCGCTTGCCAACACGGAACAAGCAAAGATATCTTAATTTGTTATGCAATCATACATTTCTGGATGCAAAGGACCGACCTCCATTGGCAGGTGTCGGAACCTTTCGGCTTTTTGCATTACTCAAGTTTTATCAGAAAGCACACGTTCTCGAGACCCGTGACATTACAGTTGGCAAGAGATATTGAATAAACCAAAGCAGACCTGTGCTTTCAAGTGTAGACTGAGGAGATGTGCTGGAAGCAAAGGACCGACCTCCAATGGCAGGTGTCGGAATCTTTCGGCTTTTTGTCGACTTGCTTGTTCCTCGGATTTCATTTTCCCACTGCAGATGGTGGTTAAGTTGATCAGGTTGAAACTGTGACGTCACCAGTGACGAAATGTGATGATGTCACAGTAACGATCCAGCCAATGAGAAAAGACAATTGCTTGTTCGACCGTTGTAGTGCTCCTCCAGTAATGTGAGGTGGTAGGAACTGTTTCCTACCATGTCCCTGCTTTCCAACAGAAGTGATTCGGGCTCTGCAATTATATGCACACAATTTTAAATGCACATACATTTCTGGATGCTAACAAATGTGAAATATAATAGTTTTAAAGCTGTTTGTCTGCAAAACCTTTATTTGACATCATTCCTTGGGTCAGTGGATCACTTACTTACTTAGAAATTAGTCCTTCCTGTGCATGTCTGCACACCGGGCGACGCATCTCCTCCACTCGTCTCTATCCATCGCCAGTTCTTCCGCCTCCTCCCATGTGGGATCACAGGTAAATAGATTATAGGTTAGTGATATGGGACAAGGCATGGCAACTAAATCTATATGCAACTGTAATCACCATCCAGATTGTCGCATTTAATAAGTTAGACCGTTTGTTAACCCTTTAATGCCGGAGAGTATAGGGATTTCCCATACCATTTACTACCATCTCGGCATTAAAGGGTTAAAAATTCCAATATTATACATGTCCAAGATGGTGCCTTCACTTCAAGTTGCCTTTTCTAAACGGATGTAACAGTCTCCGACCACATGTTAAAAGCAAATACTAGGCCACGTTTTCTTTCAGTTTCTGAACCAGTTTTCTTGACCAGTTGCAATTATGTTCTTTGTTTTCCTTATAAATGCAAGTTTCCTCACTAGTCTAGTTGCTGTTTAAGGTCAACTGTTTTTCATTCATGCTATGCTTACAAATATATCTAAGAAAAAAAAACTTACAAGCTAAAATTGTTCAACTTATAACACTCCAAACCTGGAATAAATGCATGCAAGTTCAAAACAATATATATAACTCATAATAGGGTCCAGATATTGCATAACATTTTTTAAACAATGTTTCAATCATGAATTACGTGTTTGCTTATTGAGAGCACTTTTTGCCACCAAGAAATCTGCAATTAACACAAATCTCAGGCATGGATTATAACATTACATCCCATTTAATTAACCAGGTTAGACTATATGTGACTCGTCATAACGAAATGAGTCGTTAGGCCCTTTTTGAGTATTTTGAGTTATGTATTCCACGTTATTCCATGTTAACTCTTTCCCGCCGGATCGGGTCGCGGGTGACCCGATAAACCCAATAGGTATCGGAACAATTCAGGCGGGATTGAGTTAAATTACCTTCAAATTGAGCTATTACGCATCAAAATCGACCAAGTGCTTATGGTGTTATACAATTTTTAATCTATCCTATCCTATTCCTTTTCGCCCTAACAGAAAATGTTGGGAAAACGCGATTTTCTGAATTTTTTATATATGTTTTAAATCTTATTGGTCATTTAATTTGCACAAATAGCATGCTAAAAACAGCACACTAAAGTCAGTTTAAATATTTGCGAGATATTGTATAATGTATATTCCAAAAATGGAAAAACCAATCATTTGAAGATTGGACACCTTTAAAAGCGATTTGCAGCGTTCTGCATTGTGCGACTTCCGACTCGTTTCGTCATGACGAGTCACATATTGCATCATATTGTATAGCCTATGATGCAACATTACATATGGTTACACTGAAAATATTCTGATTGCGAACCTCCTTTTAGAACACCGTCTTGTCCATCTGGCGTCAAGTTGCATCCATGGATCCATGTTTGCAGATTCTGGTGACGCAGCATTGGCTGATGACCGGTTGGTTGTCCAGTCTGCCATTAATCTGCATCTGTCAATACCATTTGCACCACAGTCTCCGTTGTCAAAGTCCCACATGTTGAGACCTATCACCATATAAACATGCCATGTCAATGTGGTAATGCAAATTTTAGCTAATTCCCACTAAAGAACTGATTTTAGTCACAAAGTACGTACAATTCCAAGTCTACTCAAGTACCATAATAGTGTCACTATGCAAGACAAATGTTCAAACACCATTCAGTTGGCATCGACATAAATGAAAATGTCACTTTGAATAGCAGTTTAATAATCTTGTCACTTACATAATGCATTTAAAAAAGTACCCGGTAATCACAACTTTGGAATAAATAAAGCACTGTTCTATGTCTACAAACAGTCATAAATAAAAACTGTTGTCAAAAACAACTTGCTGGAGCCATGAAATTCAGGAATGTCTAAACAATTCTTTCAATTGTTCAAGGATGAATTCATGATTGTTGAATTATTGAATAGACTAAATTGACAAAATAAGTATTAATGCTCAAACTGTCAAACATAAGATCAGAAAGTCAAAAATTCACATGAACAAAGATTAGAAAATTAAAAAGCACAAAAAATTTGCCAGAAAATGCATTTCTTGCCTGCTGCACAGTTCAGTTCCACCAATAAGACTCAGTTTATTCATTTGACACCAAAGACCAGTAGGTCGCGTTGAACAACCTTCCAGGAGCTCCAACCGTTCCTGCTTGACCTCCGCCTATGTCAGTGGCATCACCCACTTCATCATCTCCAGATCTACATGTACTCGGAAGGCCATGAACTCTCTAGGTCAATGATAGCCTCCATTCTGGCATACCTGCACAAGCCTAGCTGTCTCTGCAGTCAAACAGGGACAGTCCTCCATTGCTTGTGCACTGTAAAAAATACAAGAAAAAATCTATGTTGAAATTTTCCACACTAATGAATACCAGGTATCAAAGTAACCATGTTTTGAATAAACCATGTTTTGAATGTTTCAGTGTTCTAATTGTATAACTTTGATGTTAGGATTAAGCGAGAGAAAAAGACGAAAGAAACAAATAATAAAGTATTGCATTGTAGGCTATAAATTATGACCAATTGACCATTCATAAAGTGCTTCTTTCAGCAAAAACCTGATCAGAACCGCTCCCAGTGCGATCAAAACCCAATGTTCAGAAAAGTCTTCCTTATTACAAAGAAATCAGTAAGAAGATAATACAAGCCTTCTGCATAAACAAGTCATTTTTATCAGTTAGTATAGATGAATACTTAGTCTTTCACAACCAAATACAATAGGGTGAACATACTGGTGCTTGTATAAAGAGAGTTGAATCCTCAGAGTAACTGTGCATAATCAAGAACAGGGTTTCTTTTAAGAAATTTTAGAACTGCACAACCCCTTCTCTACCTTTCCAGCCTTCATGGCTAATTTTTCCAAATTGGATGACATTTGAAGTTATTTTAACTGCACAAAAATGATTTTCAAGTTGCACGAATTCTTTTACAGTTGCCTATTTTGTGTAGAAATGCACACTAAAAAACCTGATCGCGGTTTGGTGCCGTCAGGTCGGGAGCGCCTCTGAGGAGTTTCTCTAAGTGGCGCTATATAAATTCATAATCCCAATAATTATTATGCTAAAAGGCAACGGCTGACAGTGATTTCATGCGGCTTTCCAATGTGATTTGCTTCTTGGTAACTTAGCAGAGTTCCTCCCCCCCCCCCCCCACTTCGGAGTGCAACATTCAAAGCGTTCCTCTTTGTCAATCCTTTCCCGCTTTATGTCCTCCTTAGGCTGTCTATTGTGTCTGGCAGCGCTAGTCACGTGCCACACCTTTAGCCATGGTCATTAGGCCAACCTATTTAAGTTATTTATCTGATTCAAACTAGACCAAATAATATTAAATGATTAAACACGGGGTATACCTGACTTTATGGACAGCAAGCATACAGCTTCTATCCACAAAACATAACCTAAATCTAGGTTTCTACATAAAACACCTCCAAACAAAACCCGAAAGACATGCTCTCCCGTTCCATGAAACGTAAAAGGCAGAAGTGCGTCACATGACACACATCTGAGCACATATTCAACACGTCACATAGCCTACACAAGAAATTCAAAAGAACCAATGAGCAAACGTGTTGCTGGATCCTAGATTGTGGTTTGATTGAAATTGGTCAGCTTGTTTAACCCTTTAATGCCTCAGGGTATAGGATTTCCCATACCATTTACGACGGTGTGTCATATCATTATCAAGGATGATTAGTGACGCCCTACTCTTTTCTCTAAGTTGGAACTGGCACTGCCAAAGTACAATCAGTAAGCAGTGGTGGAGTCTGAAATGGTCATTCCACTGATGTGTATTAATAGTTAGGCCTAGTTATTAGGCCTAATACACAAGTGGGTCATTCCCAAGGTCGTTGCCTCGCTGGTCATTCCACTTGTGAAAGAGCCGCTAAAGTGCTAAACAAACAAATCTTAATCGATGCGCTTAGATACGATGGATTAGGTTTTCTAAAGCTTTCTTGTGATGACTAAAATATGGTCAATCTCGAGATCTCCTCACTAGCTGAGTAATAATGGCAGAATCCCGTAGCAGGAGGAAAGGTCGCGAAGGAAGCAGAACGAAGGTTTTCATGGCCGGTCAAACCTGGGACTAATATTCGATATTAGTCCCAGGTCAAACCAGGTCGTTGGTCGAACCTGACACGGGGCAACATAGATAAGCTTAGGCCTACTAAAGTTGCCAGCCAGTCAGAAAAATTAAGACGCTAATATTATTAGCATATAGGCCTACTAATATTATTAGGCCTATAATACAATCAACACACGTACATGCATGGCCACCTAGCTGTCAGACTAGTTGAAAATTAGTCTAATTAATTAATTGAACAACTAAAACGACGTCTCCTTGTAGGCCTACCGCAACCAAGAGAGTAGCCTACGTTAGAATTAGGTTTTATGATACTGTTAGAGAAAACCCTGGACATCGATTAAATTGTATCATTAAATGCATTGATATTTTGCGCCCCCGGTACATGTACGTAGGCCTTTATTTTGCTGAAGTAGACCTACAGCCATTACGCGAAACCAAGCCTATTAGTAGGCCTACCTGTAGCTATAGGTCTAAATAATAATAGTCATAAATTTAAATCTTTGAAAATTTCTATGCGCACACAAGAGAAATAACACATGATTCGGCTAGGCTATAGGCTACACAGCATTAAGTAGGCTGCGTCAAAGCAACAGCAGCTGGTTATATATTAGGCCTAGACTATGAAATCATATCAAATCAAGTCCGCAACAGCCAAAGCTGCACATTTATTCCGGACTTCCGGTAATCCGGAGAGGTCAAGCCGATGAGCTAGACAGCGTGGTGCTACGTTTCTAATCGCCGGTGATGATGGTGGTGTTGTGGTTGAATCTTATTAGAATCGATCGAGATATGATAGCTTGAAGAGTTCGTAGCCTATACGGTGTTATCCAGACTACTGCATAGTCCTATAGCATCAGGCTGCCATCAGCTCTGTAATCTGTATCTGTGTAGCCTACATAATTGAGGAGCGATTTCTTTTTAGGACATGAATAGAAAAACATTTGTTGATGAATTTCAAAGTATTAGCCTAAACGACGACGTTTGCAGGCCTACTGTTTGTTTCTGCATAGGCTGATGAAACAAGCACACACACACACACACACACACACACACACACACACACACGCACACACACACGCACGCGCGCGCGCACACACACACACCTGTCACTTTAAGAGACTCATTAGACAACACACAAACCTGTCACTTTAAGAGGCTCATGGACTTTTATTTTCCCATAACTCTTTAGTATTGAATAGCTTTATTACATCAAAGATGCAGAAAACAGCCAACTGTTACAAACATTCGAGAATGAATCAAACAGAAAAACACAGCAACTGATTAATTATAGTTGACAGCTCAATGTACACAAGACATCATTAACTCACAATAATATTTATACAGTTAAGCAATCAATGGTATCATGCTTCTTTATGAACTGCAAGGCAAAAGAAATCATTACTATGGTAATTATCTGTGAAGTATGTCAACAACAGATAATGAATAGCAGTATTTCAAGAATATATCAAATGGAATTACATTGTACAACATCAACTGATTCATCAACCAAAAGGCATCGAGTCAACTGACTTGAAATACACTTTACCAAATTATATACAGTACGACTTACTTACGTCTTCTATTATATTCGTTAATTGATTTAAAAAAACCTGATAGACACATCGGTATCAGGTACCAAACTCAGTTAATCAAATGGATTATATACCTATGTAGTATGTACAACCTAAACTGAAGCAAAAGTGCTGGTAGCAGAGCAAATATTCCGTTTACTGATGGGGAAGTACGTGTAATATAATGTCATCAGTTCATCACCAATTCACCATACCAAAATGAAACATAAAAGTGCTTCTTTCTACGACGGACCTTGTCAGAACACCTGAAATTGGAAACAAATACGCGCATGCAACAGAAGTTTAAACAGAATAGGTGACAGAATGCTGTCCTGCGTAACTCCACTTCCAACCTGGACCTGGGAGGCAAAACCACCGTTGCATCTAACCGCAAAAATTTCTACCATACCAATTGCACATAATGTTGAGCCAGAAATGCCCAGCGGGTCAGATCTTTGACACCCTTGGAATTTAAGGAATAGTCAAGCAAATTGTCATATGTGCCTCTTTCAGATGATTTCAAAAACAAAGTGGAATCAGCACATTAATTGCCAATTTGTTATTTTCCAATAACATTGTACCATAACTTCCTCACAATCAGCTGAATGTCTTGCAACAATTTTAAAATACCTTATAACAATCGAATAAGCAGAGCCCTTGTCTAATAGTCAGCTTTTGGTGCCTAGCGTCAGAGTGAGGCACATTCTTAAGCACAGAATTATACGACAACTACAAATTTCCGTCTAGCCAGAATAACACTTCCTCAAGCGCTTACTGATACACATCACAAAAATCCTTCCACAATCTGAAGTACTCAAATAATTATTACCACATATAATTCCACAATTGATACAATTCTGTGTTTAAACAATAATTATTTGTGTAACAAAATAATTAAAATTCTTTAAAATAATTGTTTCAAAAAGATGAAGATAGACGTATATATTTGAAACAGCAACAAGATGCTCCCGAGATTCTTAAGTTCATTCTTCACACAGTTCAAGATGTAACCACAAAAAACTATCAGCAACACAGTTGCTAAGTATTTTGTTCTAAGAACAAATGTCCGCATGAAAACCAACAAGAACAAATAAAACAGTGAAAGCTTTAAGTAACATTGATGATAATTTGATCCAGCAATAGCACAGAAAGCAAGAACTGAAGCTGGATATACCACAATCGAGAACAGTTACTGTTTTATGGAAGGATCACATGAAAGTGCATATGCAGTACAGTAACTGTTCATTTAGTACAACAGATTAACCCTTTGAAGGCTAACCCACTTCATGGGACCACAATCTGGATCACACCAAATGGATTCGTATTATTATTATTATTATAGCTAGGATGGATGTTGTTTTAAAATGACGTCACATTGGAAAACACGTAAAAACACAATAAAGTGATATTCTGCAGAAAACAAAGAAAATTAGTAATTAATTACAAACAAAATAAATACAAAAATCCTTTAGTCCAACAGGTCTATTGTCTTCTGAAAGATTAAAAGGACACTAGTCTATAAAGGACATGAACACAATGGATACAGGTCATCGGGAGGAAAATGTAATGTAGTTTTATGATTTTATGAAAATTAGTAATTAATTACAAACTATATAAATGCAAATTCTTCTTTATGAACTTAATTATCATCATCATCATCATTGTCATAGCATGGACAGGTCCACCTTTATCAGAACCACGTAGCATTTTAACTCTTCACCAGTCACGGTACCAATGTGCCTCAAAGACAATAGCCATCAATAGAAGATGTCAGTCTGTTCAACATATCAAAACCTAAACAGAAGCACCCATATCACCAATAGAAAACAATAGACAAGTCTTGCGACTCGTGTCAGAGATAGATCCAGTACGAGACGTCTGCTTCATCATGCTGGTTTATAAGAAGAACGTCGCGGAACTTGTCAATGATCGCCACAAGTTGAGAACGTCGCATGTTCTCGTAGAACATGATCGCCTCGAGATGAAACTGGCCGTTAAAATACTTCGATAACCTGCAAAGAAAAACAACGTCAAGAAATGCACATGCAACAATCAACAAAACTATGCAAAACTTACTGGATAGCAGGGTCGATTGCCCCTTTAACTTTCCCCTGTAATTGTAATCGAACATTTATAGCGCCACTTCAAGAGAACTCCTCAGAGGCGCTCCAGCTGTGTAATCAGCTTTTATTATATTCACTGACTTCAGTGACTTGTCTGTATTTTTGGTATGACGTATGCATGGTTACCCAATAAAAATAAATAAAATACCGAAATGTGACAACATAATATCACCATGGTGCAGTGGGTATGTTCCATACAATTACATACTCACACACCCTTCTAAAATGTCTGTAATTTTCTAATTGCATATTATGATTATTTTGTGAATAAACATTCCTGTATTGTTCTTATCCGACGTTCCCACAGTGCGTTTGCAGGCGGTTCAATCAAGTACATACTTACTTACTTAGTATACAAATAAGCATATGTACACAACTACACATACACAGTTACAGACGCATGTACCTACACACATGACACATGTATCACACGAATAAGTAACCTACTAATAACATATGGAGTCAAGTACTCTTAGGGAGATTTCAGGACAGGCCAAAAGGGTCAAGTCAAAAGGTTAAACGAGAAGGTCAAAGTGACGCCAACCGTTCTAAGAGCAGTAGGTCTTCCTCGCATGTTGCGGCAGGACAGGCAAAGATGCTCTGGCGTTCTGCCACGGTGAATTTCACGAATAGTTCCGTCCCTGCTTGACTGTGACGTTTCTTCACCGACGCTGGAATAGTCTTGTGGCTGCCTAAGAAAATAAAAACAATGAACACATAATACATAATTTTTAAAAACTTTACTTACACTAGGAAAGGAAAGAATGCAGTTGTGCAGTTCTAAAAATTCCTTACAAGAAGCCTTGTAAACCCCCACCCTAGCTCTCATGGCTTCTATCCCTATTCCAGGTGGGCCAACATGAGCCTCCCAGTGTTGTTTAGTGGAAATATATGCCAGTGCTCTAGCACCAGTAGTACAATAAGTACTAAGTAGCCATACTATCAATTGTGCTAACGTACACCTACAGTGTTTTACCTGTCGCTTTTTGGAAATTGACGAATATATATTATAATTATAATATTATAATCGAATATGCATACATCATTGACTTGCCCAAAAATAGCTTACTTGGTTGCTTGATAGCATCCTTGCTTGCTTCCATCTCTTCGTCTTCATTCTCCGCCTCCCCGTCTTTAGACAAACGCATTCGCAGACGATGTTGATTGTCCTTTGGAATGAGATGCACAAATGTGTGCACCTGATAGATGAGTCTATGTCTCAGTAGCCAAACGACAACCTGTACGTCTTGACCCTACAAATTTTCAAAGACCCAAAACAAATCAATTACCTCTACATACAAAACAACTACTTGACAATGTCCTCCTTGTGAAATTTAGAAGTGCATACAAATCATTTACCTCTACGTAAAATACAACTAATTGACCGAGTGTCCTCCTTGTGTAATTTAGAAGTGCATATAAATCTGGGTATTGGGTAAATATTAAAATCAGTCTTCTTCCGGTTCTCTGCCCCTAGGCAGGTTTGAATGCAAAACGTTGCCAATCCATCCTCCGCTGTGCCTGCTCCATGAGTTTTTGGTGTCTGCCAACCATGATTCAGTTCAGCTCGGTCTTCCTCTTGTTTGTTTCCCCTCCATTTTTCCCTGAAACATTATTCTTAGCAAAGAATCTCCTCTTAGTGTGTGTCCAATCCATTTTCTTTGTCTTCCTTTTATCATTCTTTTCAGTGTTCTTTCTTCTCCAATTCTGAAGATAAGAATATTCTCTCTTTGATCAACTGCTATCTCCATTTTAGTGCACATACAAAAGTCAGAAATGTTAATAAATGTATACAATACATAGAATAACAACAATAATGTGCGTTCACAAAGCAATTGTGCCATCACAACCTCAAACAAGTTACAGACTGAAATTGAAAAAATACCAAAGAGATGAAAGCGTTTCTTATCTGCCTACTGGATTCTGTTGAAGGCCAATGACATCTCGGTGATCTTTCAGAGGACAGGGCACAGAAAACTCGGCCAAAATCTCTGGCAGAGACAGACCCGGAAACTGTGATTGAAATCGCAATGCCAACACAGAGTTCCTAAAAGATCAACAGAACACAAAACTTTATAGTTGTGTCAAAGAGAAACAACTACTCAGCATTCAATAAATAATTACAAGGTTAAAAAGTTTTCAAACAGAATGACTGATGGAAGACCAGCGTTGTTAAACAAAGATAAATCATTATTGGGATGGAACTATAATGAGAACAACAAGTAAAAAATACCAGAGGGAGATTGTGATCCACGTGGAGTTTGGGTATGTGCAAAGAAGACTGACTATTCTGGGTTGTGCGTGTGTACGTCTATGTGCGAGTGTGTGCGTGTATATGCGCGTGTTAGAATGTGTGTACAGAAGAAAGTGGTCAGTGGTGATTTCTTTCATTATTTCAGCCTCATTTGCTAATACATGAACTTTCATTGCTTGACAAATGAATGTTTAGACTCCAATGACAAGAGTTCACTCAAAATGACTGTGAAACCATTGCAGCTCATTATTTAAGTGTTAACACTGTTGCAGTATACATACATTCACACACACACACGTCTATACACACTCACATACACACATGTAAATGGTTACAAAGAGTGCAGTGCAAAATGTCCTTAAAAATGCAAATAATAGCTTGCGTTTCCAGAATGTTAACAGTGGCCGATAAGAGCATAGCAGATGTTGGCTTACACGGCCGTGTTGGTGCGTGGTGCGACCATGTAGTGATTCGATTCACACAAAGGAAAGACAATCATCGCTTTGCCCCAATAGACAAGTGATGCCACCAGACGAACGACCTTTAAAGAAAACGTCAACAACAAAAACGTTAAAAACGACCTTACACATCAAACATTCACAATTTTATGAACTAAACAGAATAAAATAATATCGAAGTGTAAAGATTAAAGAAGGCAAGTGTCTTGACCATGTGAGCAATGTACAGTGTTTGCTAGCGTTTTCTCATTAAAGTACAGAACTACTTCTTTACATACTTACAACAACAAGATTATCGCATTAAAGTGGCAGAATATCATGTATTTTATTATCTTGTAAACAGTTCGTACATTATCCAGCTATTATTTAAATTTTATTTAATGTTTTGACTGGTGACTTTGGTCATAATTATGTGCTGAAACACTAATGTAAATGGCAGCTGCTAGGATATATTTATCAAGTTAGAACTACAGTCAAAGAAAATATAATATGTATAAATTTCTGAAATAAATAAAATAAATAAATAAACAAAGTAGTTGGTGACTCACCTGTCTGAGATCAATGTCAGCCTCAGAAGCAAGACTCTGCAGGTTCTTAACTGGACTGCTGACTCGAACCAGTTTGACAAGCGCTGGACTCACGTCAAGTGGAAGTGAATCCAGAAGAACACGCTCGTCTTCAGTGAGTAACATCGCATGGTACGGACTACAAGAATACACGCAGACAAAACCATAGACTATGAAGATGGGACGCTCAGAAATTGTTACTAGGGGCTGATTATCCTCCATTATTACGAAATATATTATCAATGAGCATGTATATATTGTTTATTACGAAACGCTCAGAAATTGCAATTAGGGCATCCATATAATCATTACCTATGCAAGGAGAGATCCGATGTAGGCGCAAATTACCTAAATGCGGCGACCTTCTCCCCTCCCTGTGTACGTAGTTTAAGGGCAGCCCCTAAGGAAATGCAGCAGTTATATATTCACCTGATGGATGAATAAAGATGAAAGCTGGCTGACTGATGTGTACTACGTTATTGAGGCAAGTTTTAAACGAGATTCTTGTTCTATACCCAAAGTGCAATGTTTTGTGTTGCTGTGTTGAAAGTCTGGAGTTTTCATTACAGCCCTGGCCAGAGAGAACTCTATCATTGTTTTAGTCCTGTGTTATTGCTTCATGACTTAACATCATTTTTAAGCCTTGAGATATATGTAGGTTTCCACATTAAACTATGAAACTCCAAACTTCTAAACTGACAACTACCTGTTACTGCTAGAGAAGCTAATTTGACATTTGTCAATATTAGCAATTAATTTAATATTAAATATAGATTAAAGAAATGCTATTACCGTATAGCTTTAATGCATCGCTGTAGCACTTGTGGCTGCAAATAACCGAAAGCAATCAGAAAATAAACAACTGGACATCAAATACATAGCAACTCAGAAGTCTCATTAACCCGTTTACCAAGTAATAAAATTTTTAACAGTTAAAACTGGACGAGTTAACTCAGGGATCACGGTAAAGGGGGTGGGGGGTTAAGACAGTTGCAGCCAATACATATCATGGCGGAAAGTTATAGCACTTTTTCAACAAATAGGACAGGTTCCCAAACCAATCACGGCACAAACTTCACGCATAGATTCCACTGACCTTGAGAAGAACTGGCCGATCCCCCGATGACCTCTGGCAGACCAGACCATTGACCTTTGGCTCCAGACACAAACTCCCAGCTATCCACGAATTGATGTAGACTTTCACTCCGCCTGTCGAACAAATACTACAACAAACAACCAAAAGCTTTAGCCAATAATACCTCAGCAAGCATAACTTCTGAAACTCATAACCCAATTTGCAACTTATTTCAACACCCTAACAACGAGACCAAAAGCAACTGGCAAACCAGCGCACCTTATCATTGAAGTGTTTAACCCGTTAATGACCAGAGCTCTACATATTTTTCCAATGCATTTTAGTGCACACTGGTTATTAAAGCGTTAAGCAAGACAAAGTGATCAGAGACACTAGGCAACCTTTCTACATATGTGCCCTCTGCCCAAAAAGGGAACCACTTGTCACTTTCTAGACCATCCAGAAAATGGATTTTCACCTAAAACCGTGATTACTAATTTTTGCATTTATTAAACAGTGAGCCTTTGAAAAATGAGTTAATGAACTGTATTGTTAAAGCAATGGTGAAAAGCTGACCACATTACAATGGCTTACTCTTCGTATATACGCTTCAGACATTTTGCCAGTGTGGATTCTTCTAGACATTTGTCGAAAATTTCTGCGCTCAACGGTCCGTCCGCTAAAAAAACCAGCACAAAATACCCACGGTTATCGAAGCCAAACAAAACACTAAGATATCAATATAAAACAAAATGCAGTCACTTGCAGTACATCAAAACAAAAAGTTACAGAACACAAACAACACAATAAGCTAGGCTGTCTCAAGAAAACAACAGCATTTAGAGTCTCCAAACAAAACTTTAGGATATCTAAACAAAATGAACAGTTATTAATATTGATGCATTCATTTACATATGCATTTTCAATGCATTCTGTATCCAACTCAAATCTGTGTTTTTCTCATGCCAGAGTCAGGAGCGCTTCTGAGTAGTCCCATTGAAGAGGTGCCATAGAAATTCTTGAATGAATGAATGAATGACTAAACTGGAGAAGAAGCATAAGTTATGGTTAATCAGTTTACCTTCTACATTTGACGAGCAGTCATCTTGAATACTAAGCATAATCTGTTTCTGACGAGACATGTAACCCATGCGATGCTCCTCGTGACAAAGAGCGACGGCCAACTGACGTGAAAGATCCTGATACGTTGCAATAACATCGGAACTCACCCACGACTAGTAAAAACAGAAAGCAAATCCAGGCAGTTACAATACAACGCAATGTAATCTAACACCAATGACAGCCTCTGACAAACTCCACTTCATAATAGGATGAAAGACATTCAAAAGTGGCAAATGATTTATTGAAGGCAGCATGTATTGCCATGAATAGTGCTAAATTTCCAACATTCTCATACTGCAGCATTGCCCCCTCTAAGGAGTGAAAAGCTGAGTCAGCCTCATGGGGCAAGTAGGCACTGACCCCCCAACCATCCGTTCTTCGTACCTGTATATAACCATCACACTGTCCCAACTTCTTCCTCTATTTCCTCTTGTTCATGGGCTTCAGATGAAATCTCTTTAGCCGTGGTTGGGTCGGGAGCGCTTCTGAGTAGATACTCTTGAAGAAGCGCTATAAAAATGTCTGAAATGAATGAATGAATTCAACAATTTAACAAAGACAAACATTTCTGCGTACCCTTAGAGCAAAGACAACGTTGAAGATGAAGTCCGTCTGCTGCGGTCCGTGTGACTGGCAATCGTCCTTCGTGATGTTGAGAACGGTGGGAAAACCCGTGAAGATGATGTCGTTGATCTTCACCTCAAACTTCTGGCCGCAGAAGTCGGGCTTCGTCGGGGCCAGGAGGTTCGCCAGGACTTTCTCTGAATAGCTTAACACAGCATTAATTATTAGGGCTGTTGTTCGATTAAAAAATTTAGTCGAAATTAATCGCACGATTAATTTTTTTAATCGCAATTAACTGCAAATTAATCGCAATACATTTTCTTCAAATATTTTAATCTTACTATTTTCTAAGGACCCCTGAAGCATAAAATTTTATTGACTGAATGAATTTTTTCTATTGCAAACATATTCAACAACCTTTGGCTTAGGCCTATTGAATTTCTGCATTTAGTTTATTCAACAGTTTTGAATGACAGACAGAATTGAAACACTGTTCAAATCAGTCAACTTCTCAAAATCCGTCATTTTTTCATTTGAGCCAGCTTTAATTAAAATGATATAGGCCTAAATGTAAAAATTAGACAATAGTTTTCTGACTATCAAAATAATTATTTATTCAGCCAATTGCATAGGCAGACAAGTTTATTTACACTGGTCGCCTGCATGGTCGGTTCAATGGATGAGGAAACAACCTTAGTGGACGATGCGATGCGGCCGAGGTCGACGGCTCATCGTTAGACTAGCGTTTAACGCATGTTTTGGTTCGCATGCAGGCGATAACTGAGCAAAGAATTGCTACGATAATACCAAGGCCGTAGCCAGGATTTTATTTCGGAGGGTATTTTCAGTGGCGGCGCCAGGATTTCAGTTTTGGGGAGGCTGAATTTCCTGACAAAATTTCCATTTTTATCGGCCAAATTTTCTGACGACCTTTTTTTAGTCGTCAACTTCAAATTTTCAGATCGAAATTTAATCTACTATTTCATTTCGGGGGGTGTTTTCATGGCTTTCTTTCATTGTGTTTGCATCATGAACTAGAAAATGCAATAATTTTTTCTCCATTTTCCATTTCGGGGGGTGTTCAAACACCCACAACACCCCCCTGTCTACGGCCTTGGATAATACTCAAATTCTTTATTGGAATATTTGTCAAGGAACGTATCACTAGTTTTAAGTATGAGCCTTCCGTTTAAAACGAGTTTTTCTGCCTCTGATTCCACTTTAATCATATCTAATTAACGCGCGCGATTAATGCGTTAAAAATTTTAATCGCATAATTTTTTAACGCGTTAATTGCACGCGTTAACGCGATTAAATCAACAGCCCTATTAATTATGTGATTGAAATAAAAACTGGAAGTGAAGAGTGTGGTTATTTAATGCAACAGAGAACAGACAGTCTCAAGACAACCAGGGTGAGTATGACCAGGGTGGGGTTTCAACCCCAACTTAGTCTTTCTAAGACCAAATATAGTTAGGTCTTCATCGCACACCAATCCCCACACAAAGAAATGTCTACCCCCACCCAACAATCCCAGATAGTTTTCTACAATCTCATACTGAAGCTAACAACAATAGTCATGCATTGAGTAAAAGAAATTTATATAGCACACCTTCAAGATCACTATTCACTAATGCCTCTGACCCCAGCATTGCTAAAATGGGACAGTTTTGAGGTTAGAACAGAGTGCGTCAGTCTTGCCAGCACCCAGAAGAGCACATTACAGCCTGAGGGACCAAGAGCTAAGATGGTACAGCTCTGTGAGAGGCAGTCATGGAGTGTCAACAATTCATTTGCCCAGCATTTGTGTACTAATGAATAAATAAATTGATAATTACATTCGAGTAAGCTGCATGGTTTGGACCTGTTTACGTGTTCCTGGTTTACCCATAATTCCACTTAACACAATGTCGCTGATATGTCTCTTAAAAGTGTATTACCGACCAAACTGCACTTGTAAGGAAAACATTTAATTTATTTAGCATTAGCACAGTTTTCTTGAGACTGTCTTACCCGGTCAGAATGCCATCATCGGAGCCAAAGCTGTAGTTATATCTAAAACATAAATAGCCAAATGTCTTCATGAGAAAATCGGACCAGAAACCTTTCCATTACCCAAGTTGCATCTGGGCAAAGTTATACACATAACGCATCTTGGGAAGTCAGATGAATGACCAGGGTGATAAGTCGTAGGAGATATCACAGGTGGCCATTTGTGATAACTGCATTATTTCGTGATGAATTAAATACTTACTTGTATACTTACAATGAGCATTCATTTTGTCTCTGAATAGTCTACACTGTGTAGACACTGTGTAAACTTCCAAAAAATTTCATATGAATATGATACACAGGCACAAGTATGGTAATCTACACTACAACTGGAATCGTCTGTTCACATTGGTCAGGAACGATTTGAATGAAAGAGCTAGCATCTCTGTAAATAAAAATGTAATGATAAGGTAAACATTCAAAATATCTCTGTATTGCCCAAAAACAGCATCTGGGAGACTGAATATATTCAGCAGTTCATAATAGAAACACAGGTAGCGTGGTGAATTTTGGTGCCTGGCTATAAGTTTTGGTGCCTCGTCAGAATATTTTTCAGGACAAGCTGAACCATACTTCGCTGTGCAAAACTAGATGCAGTGACACTGGCAATGGTGATAGTAAGAAATGCGTGCAAAAGTTCATCTTTTTGTTGGCTACCAAATTCTCCAGCCATAATTAAAAAGCCATGAGCCACTCAGGAAAGAAGATCAAACCGATGTAATAGAGAAGTGCACAAAGCAAGAGAAATAAAATCATGATGGAATGCATAAATTTTAGAGATCAGAGCTCTGAAAGCTTAAATGCAAACAACATGGCAGTAAATGCTGACATATTTGATGAACTCCAACTCACTTTGGAACGGTGTATGTAACAATCAGGGAGTTCTTCATTGCAAATCGATTGTAGGAATAATCTGTAATTGATAAACAGTGGCATAGTCATAACACACATGAACGGTCCTGAATATTAGTAAACTATGGCGCTTAAATCATGAACAGTGTACTACATTTGTCCACTCCAATTATACTTCAACACGCAGTAAGCTGTACAATATATTTAGCAGTCAGTTTTGTCTGGATAAAGAAACTCCATCACTACTTGTCCCTTGACAGTGCCAGTCAGAAACTGGACAAAGAAGAAGGGCAATGCTAATCAGAGTTGTTAAACTGAAACTGCAACAACTTTGTAACTGGATCTTAAAGCCATGCAGTTCTACACAAAATGCTCAATCTTAAATGGCGTACTTTTAACATATAGAGCCTAATAGAGGCTAATAAAATTGTAACTTTTATCCACATCATCAATAACAAACATCATAGTAACAGTTAGGCAAGGCTTTACAGGCACGAAAAACATCGATGGACTAGTTATTTGACACATCTGGTCTTTTGCCATGCCTGGGTCGGCAGCGTCCATGCAGTCATTATAAAGGGTGCTATATAAATTCTACAGATAGGCAGGCAATGTCAACGCTGCTCAGTGATCTATGCAACTTGCAATCCATGCAAAACAGCCATAAAGTTCATTTACCTGGTTTATCCTGTTCCGCAGGTAATGGCAACTCGTATGGGTAACGGAACAATAGCTTTTCTCCTCCTGCGCTGTAAGTTACTAAGAACAGAGCAATTGGGTCGGATTCTGACTTTGTCAGTTTGAACATCCCCTTCACGTCCAGACGCATCCTACCCTCGTCGATTTCACTCTGCGTTGGATACGCGTCAATTAGGTTCATCGCAATCACCAACAACTGTCTTTGGGTAATCCCGAAGAACGAGTGCCTGTCGACATAAACAATATTATGGTTGCCACGACTTCATTCCGATTAGCGAGTAGCTATCAGCGACCTACCGCAAAATATAGTTTTGTATGTCACTCAACTCCAATTCCCAAATTTTGTTTTAAACAATTCTGTATCATTGCTGATAAATTAGTCTCGTAATGTAACCTAAGCGATGTAAATACTCACTGCCATACCTATTCTTAGCTCGCTGCTGCCGCTGTCGTTTACTGATTTGCCTCAAAGAATCCTGGGATTTTCCCTAATTATCGCAAACATTGAATGAATCAATGAATCAATGGACACACAGTCACACACTCTGTTGTCCACCAATTTCATATAGTCCGTTCTGTTAAAACCACCAAACTCTCTCATTGTGCATTGACCACCTACAAGCATGAATATTTTTGTATGCGTTTCTTATTTTATGATTAAGCGAATAAATCACCGTCACATCTTGAATTGTACTCGTGAAAACAGAAATTTGATCATAAAACGGAAAAGTTTATTATGTCAATTTGGGCTATTTATTGGGCTACTTCCTGAAAAATAAACTGTTTTGCGCTTATTCGGGTAACTTCCGGTTAGAAATTTTCGACCTATTTTGAAGTTAAATGTTTACCACATAATTGTAAATTTATTTTTATTCAATATTTAAAGGGAATTTAGGGGTTTCGGTACGTTGGTAAGACTTTATCGTACTAGACCTAACCTATTACAGTCAATGATTCGAGTGCCAAGCGCTAATTCTTTGGATTGGACCCACTGCATTTTCTGTCAGAAAGTGACACGGGAAAACGTGTTATGTTGCCCAGGGTTCCACGACAACTGGTCTAACGACAACTCGTCTAACGACAACTCGTCTCCGGACAATTGGTCTAACGACAACTGGTCTACAGACGAATAGTACTGATGAAATAGAAGCTGGATTTACGAAAATGTGTTTTTAGCTTAAATCGAAGCTGGATTGATGATTTTCATTCATGTATTCCAACATGCACCCATTTCTACTTCAAATCTAAAAATACCTTCATCCAGCTTCTAATTCTCGCCTGTTATTTTAGTCAATCCGGCTTCTATTTCAGATATAAAAATACCCTCATCCAGCTTCCATTACTTAAGCGGTTTTCTTATCAATCCAGCTTCTAGTTGAGATCTAGAAATACCTTCATCCAGCTTTTATTTATCATGCGTTATTTTCGTCAATCCAGCTTCTATTTCACCTGTGAAAAAACCATCATCCAGATTCCATTTCTCTTGCGTTTTTTCATCAATCCAACCTCCACTTCACCTCCAAAAACTGTCATCCAGCTTCCATTTCTCAAGCGCTGGATCAGCTGTCAGTAGACCAGTTGTCGTTAGACGAATTGTCCGGAGACCACTTGTCGTTAGACGAGTTGTCGGTAGACGAGTTGTCGTGACACCGTTGCCCAGGTAGGCCACATGAGGTTCTGGTTTAGGCTCTAGAGCTTTCTCTCAGACTGCAAGCGTGTAAAAACTCGTACCGGGTTCGATTCCCGATGGCATTAATGCAAATTCATGGGATGAAGGTGACGGTATCGCGAATACTTGCAATAGAAAGCATGCAGGCAACGTCTGCACACGGCCACATTTGGATGGATGTGAAAGCGATCGCATGCTCAAGTTTCAATGGTGAATGACCATGAACTGCCCAATAACTGTTCACCTGAATTTGAAACTCCCGAACGTGTACCGCGCACGGTTCAGCGTCAGGTTTTAATTTAAGTCTTTTATTTATTTCAGGTTTTTGTATGCTTAGCACCCCCCCCTCCGCCCCAAGAAATGTACTCAGTCCAATCACGGCAATGCAAATTACCCAATTTCACCAACTTGCATGAAAAAGTTTTATACAGACGTATTTAGTTGTGTATATGGAATTGTTGGTTAATTTGCTTCTCACCTCAATCTAAGATGAGCTTAATTTGGGGCAGTCCATGCCCACCAACCCATCCATTACCCACCTTAAATTCTGATATTGGAAATGTTTGTTTTGGCTTTTTGTTTCAATCTTAGATGATCTTGATGTGAGCAGCTCAAGCCCATGAACTAGCCTGTCGACCAAATGTAATTTTATACGGACAATGGGCTCGTCGTGCTGACAGTAAAAATAAATTCAAATCAGATCAAGAATTGTTGATTTTGTTTCTCTACACTGGTTCCAGTTTTCTTCAATAATGGATAACAGTACAAGCGTTTCCTCTACACCACATGACAGTTCTACCGGATGCCAGACTTCAACACATCACGGACCTTATCGACAAACTACCTTCATGCCAGTTGGACAACTTTTTTTTCCTGTTGGAATTAATAACCGCAATCAGCCACCACCGTCACGAAAACACAGTGTCTTTCAACTACTCAGTTCTAACCTTCATAAGAACTCCTGAAAGTTTTTTTCCATGTTTCAGTTTCCCCTCTCTTACCAGGCTCTTTGAAGGGAAATATTCTACACATCAATCAAAGCCTATCTTCCGCACCTGGTATGCTGTACAGTACATCAAACCATTGGTGGAGGAGGAAACCATGCATCAATGATTCACCATTTGACATCACGACAAAGAGACAATCTACAAAATCATGTCTTCCATTATATCAGCTTCATAACACTAAGCCTAATAAGGAAACATGCAGCCTAAGCAGGTGCACAATGCACAAAACATTGCACATCCTCATTTCCATCTGACTGAATGAAGTTGCCAGCTATTGCTTAATATGGCACAGGTTTTAATAACAGTGCATGCTGCACTGAAATAACCAAGCTAAATTTTGTCGTTGGTTTGGTTGTCCTATTTATATCTACAGTGATCTCTGCTGCTTGCCTGTTTGCTGTGTAGACTTCCAAAATCCGTTGATGATGTTAAAAAAGCAGAACAGTATTGAACTTTAATTCACAAAGTTTATTTTAAAAACTATTAATAAAGTTTAATTAAAATGCATTTACATGCATAATTATATATTCTTGTACAGGTTCAAGATGCATGTCAGTTGATCAAATGTGTCAGGTTCATCTTCAAAACTTGAAGTAGTAGCACTTTGGTAATTATGATGCTAATGTTGTGATATGTTCTAATGCAATAAGTGATGTAGGATTCTCTGGGATTCATAGTTTAATGCAAGTCTTGGCAGTGAATAATAACAATGACTGCAGTATGCATTTGTAGTGAAGTGTGACACACTGAATTGAACACAATGAATACAAAGCATGAATGAGGCAGTTGCAGAAGTAAATGCAGGTCTCCCAAGTGGTTGATGACACAACTGAATATCAGATGTTTGCATCTCTGGCTTGTGCAGCAGATATTGAACAGCAGAGCTCACATTTCGGTGTGACCCATAAGAAATAGGTCGGATGATTAGTACCAATAATTATAGGAGCCGGCCTTATCCTCAGAAAATGACTTACTTTGGACCCTCCCTCCCTTGTCTGCATCTAGTCTCCCCCCCCCCACTTATCTTACCCACAATCTCATTGACCAAACTTAAACAGCATCCTAATAAAGTCATTTATAAACCATTTGTTCTATCTTAAAAGTATGCTATTTAAAATGTTCTATGCACTTGTATAATTGTCATACTCCTTTCATTACGTTTGTGTTAATAAAAGCGGTGCTATATAAATCTCCTAAATGAAGTTGCCAGCTTTTGTTTTATATGGTGCAGGTTTTAAATAACACCTCGTGCTGCACTGAAATAATTGTGTACCAAATTCAGGTGTGGACGTCCCCACTGGTTGCAACCCCCACCCCTTGTTTGCATTTCGATGACCCCTCTCTTCTCCTCATTGTGGACGTCCATTATGGAAGCCCCATAGCCTAACTCAATATAAAACCAATACAAGCATTATATCTCATTCTTATGTGCTGATAATGATGTCTGAAACCTTAAAGAGAATTGGCCTCTGTGCAATACTGACCAAGTTCTATTTTAAGAACCAAAATTAACACCAATCAGATTCTTACATATTTGTAAAGAACACAATGAACTGATTGCATGCAATAAGTTTCAGTCCTCTGACCTATTTTGTTATCAAGATATAACAGTCCAAATGTGATGGGTCGTGCCATTTTCGCACAATCAGCTTTTTTGCTTATTAATTTCAAAAATTATTATCTCGGTCATATTTTGAGATATTTTGTTCAATTTTCCACTGTTGGTGCCTATTGTGTATGTAGTTCATCACCAAAAAATTTCAGAAAAATCTAAGGGTGGGGAGTAGGCTTACACCTCTGGTTCATATGACGTGAAATAACATTGGTTTGGCCTACTTTTACCCAAAAAAATGAAGAAAACAATTTTTCATCTAGGAAAGAGTGACCATATCCTATAATTATCAGAATTTTCAGCTGATTCCAAATATGTTATTTGTTTGCTTGTAGGTGAAAAATGCACAATGTTACAGTAACAAAACGCACTAATAGCCAATATTACTAGCTATCCATGTAATGTCATGCCATGACATGGATAGCTAATAATACACATCAGTGAATTTATTCACAAGCTGTCGCAAATCGCAATGACCTCTTTACCTCTTTTAACTCCGCCCTGCCAGTGCCAGTCCCAAACCTGGATAATAAAGGAGGAGAGCGTCGCTAATGCCAGGCAGGGCATTTTACACGAGCAGTTGTACACAAAATGTGCAGTTCTAAATGAATTTGTGCACTTGTAGAAGCACTTCTGTACAGTTAAAACTAGCAAAAAATGGTCATTGGCCTCCGATTGGAAATAATTTACCGTGGAGGATGGGAAGAAGGGCCGGGTTGTGCAGTTCTACAAATTTCTTTGAAACAGGCCTGGCTAATGGTCTTTGTTACCACACAGTGACGTTAAACTGCAACTACCACCACCCCTTTACAAATGACTGAAACGGTTCCAGATGCTTTATATTATTTAGGATAATAAGGCCTGTGTGATTTGGCGGGAAATGCAAAACTACCTAGGCCTATATCCAACGACGCCTATATCTTCACTTTATATTCAGAGCATTTTACTGTATTTCACGATGATTGAGGCTTGTCACTCGGGCCACTGTACGCGCAAATAGTTAAAAAGGCTTTACTTACTTACATTTACTGTTACCCATCACGGAACCATCTTGGGAACGCAGTTTTTTAATATTTCGGCAACTCAATCAATAGATGTCAAGAAGTGTCTAAGTGATAATCTAGCGCCTTATTACCTACTACAAGGCCTACATACCTAGATTTAACTTATCTAAGTGATAACGTGTTCAATTGTCTTTAGTATTGTAGTGTGAATTTTCTTTGTGCTTCGGCGATTGTTTCTGAATATCTCGATATCGGTCCAATCAGACTGAAAAAATCCCTAATATCGACTAAAACGTGACCTGCTCAATTTATCCTCAGTAGGCAGTTATTGGTGCGCCCGTGTTTCTTCAGGAAATTACCGGACAGTTGCTGAAGTCTGAGGCGGTTCCCAATCCGTGCAGAGCGGCCTATTTGCAATGAAAACCTCTAGTCAGTGGAGCTAAGTGCGCAAGCTGAGCAAAGATGACTAAACAAGAGTAAAAATTGAGGTACAGTCTTAAGTCTTAACTTTAAGAAGATAAACAGGATATAAGGAATCATTGACAACGGAAGTGGCACTCTTACTAATAATGAAGTCCGATAACCTGTCAATTTCTGTCTGTTTGCATACAGTACAATGTATGTTTGTATGTCTCACCTCCCATGTCTTTCTGTGTATTTTGTCTTTGCCTGCCAGCTCCAATTTTGCCAGCTTCTAGCTATCTGACTTAAGTCTGCTTCTTACTTGTGTTTCTGTCAGGCTTTCTCTGTCTGTTTGTATTTATGTACATGTCTGTCTTTGTCTTTCTGCATCTGTGACACTTTCTGTGTATCTGTGCCTGCATGCCTTTGTATGCTCGCCTGTCTCAGGCTGTCGTGTTTGTCCGACTGGCTGTACATCTCTCTAACCGTGTGTATGTTAGTCAAGATATTAAATTCCATGACATGGTAGTATGGTACACATGCATAATATTTTGAATTTAATCGTAGGTTCTAGCGAACCTGTACAGTGCTCGCATGGATCCCAAAGACTGGACAGTGGACAGGCTCAGAGAGTTTTCACTGGGAACAATTCCTTGATAGACCGAATAAGATCATCTTGAAGTTGAAAGACCCTTCTACCTGGGTTAGCATTTTAAAGGATAGCAAATTCCAACTTGTGCACAATAATCTAGTGGTTATAGCTTGCTATAGTGCCAGCCAAAAGGTCAAGAGTTCAAATCCTTGCCCGGGCATCAGTTTTTTCTTGAGCTGTATTGTTAGAAATGATGTGTGCATTAAATTGAAAATCATACTGTACATAAAGTGGCCATAAGATAAGATTATATAATCTGACATGATTAAAACAACTTGTATTTCACACAGTAACCAGAATCTTATGCACATCAAAACCGTTTAATTTGACAAAGCTATTTGCATAACATTTTCACAAAAACAAATTCGTAAGAAGCATGAAATTGCATAGAATCATGGAATGTTAAAATATCGACAAGACTTTTTTAGATTGTAAGAAATAAAATCATAAGTTAAAAAATGTTTATATGCTGTTCTACAAAAAAGCAGTTGTCCAAACAGGAAATAAAGGCTAAAAACTAAAGGATTATGCAGATCAGAAGCATTTTGAATGATCATGAACCGAAAATTAGTCTTAAACATACATAACACACTCTTGAAAGCACATTAAAAGTGAATCAAATGAAGAAAAATAATGCTATGCACACCATGCACAAAACTCACAATGAATGCGAGTGAAGAAAAAACATTAAATGACTGGTAAAAAGTAAAACACATTGACTTGTTGAGTGGGCTTCTTTAAGGGACACAGTCTCCTCACAGTAAGTTACAATAATACTGTTAAATTAGACCAATATAAGAACACTCAAAGAGCAAAACAAATCAGAACAAAACTTATCAGATGCTGTCTTTGAGATGCCTATATAATGTCAAATACCATTAAGAACAAAACATCTCCAACCATGAAAGCAGAAATTACAAGAACAGAACATTAAGTAAAGAATGCAAAAACTAGCGTACATGTTATGATCACTGCTGTGATATAATACGGAAATATCAATGCCATAGTCGTAAAGTGGCACAAGTTCAAAATTGTAGCTATATCCTTTGGCATCCTTTGTGGGGCACGGTGGTCTAGTGGTGGCGTCGTTGCATTGGAGCCGGAAGGTCCGAGGTTCGAATCCACCCTCAAGCCGCGTAAGGACCTTGAGCAAGTCCTTCACTTACAATTGCTCAGCGCTTCGGCGTGAAACTCCGATGCAGTGTCCGCTCTGCATCGGGAGCGCCTCTGAGTAGAGAGAGCTTGAAGGGGCGCTATAACAAGTGCACATACAAACATTGAGGACAATTTCATTATTACTTACATGCAGCAATTGACGAAAACGTCTAGTGTATGCAGGTGTATTATATGAACAAGGGTTGTATCACCAAAGTTAAAATTAATGTTTTTAACAGATTCCCATAATTTTATGCAATTTGCATATTGAAAATTTTGCAACACATTTAACTCATGCATCTGGGCTGTTGGCAAGGTAATAGTCTCAAAAAAACAAGTTAACAGAGGTAAGACATAAGAAGATTCCAGCAATTTTAATTTCACATGTTTGGAAACATATTTAGGATAACAGAAAAATGGCATTAGCAGAAATATAAAAACATGTAATTGAAACAGACACATCAATTTTAAACATCTTACAGAATATAAAATATAATCCAAGATATTTAAACTCCTTCATCCACATATTAATCATTTCTTGGGGTCTACACATGACGCAGATAACAAAATATATATATATAGCGTCATTGGCATAAACAATGAACCTTACATATACAGTAGTTTGACCAATGTGGCAACAATTAATATATTTCCATTACCTCATGTTGAATAGAGCTTTTTCAATCATTATAATATTATATGTATATATAAAATATATTTATATCTTATATATATATATATATATGTATATGAAAGAGGATTGGAAAAAGAATACCGTCCTGCCTAACTCCACTTTTGATGGAAATTGGATCTGATAAACTATTGTTCCACTTTTCACTGAGTTAGGCCTTACCACACCAGTCAACATGTTTAACTCACAGGCAATCCTTTGCTAACAAACATTTGACATTTAATTTAATGATTAATTCGATCGAATGCTTTCTTGCATATTTATAAAAGCTGCCATGTACACATTACTAGCATGACTCCCAACAAAGACGTCAGTTAGTCATCTTAAAGCAAAGATAGCATGCACACAAGTGATGGGTACTGCAAAATGGGTACTGTTACCTCGACAATGATCTTTACATATTTTTAGGATACAGTATTAAAACTTTGCTCCAATTTTTCTCTATTTGCGGCTGACCCCTCTGCTGAGGGATTAATTCAAGCCTGAAGGAAAAGAAGAGGAGTATTTAAACACCTTTAAAAAACAGGCTGAAAAAAAGTAATAAGCTTATAATTGTCAGCTGATGTTTATATCACTACATTTATCTTTTACAATGGGTACTGTTACCTCTACATCACAGAGCTGTTCAGCACAAGACCATGAATATGCCTCATGTTGGTGTGCTATAACAGCTCTGGATGTTATATGTTAATTGGTTAATCCCTCCAATCTACATATTTTACCATTTTTAAAGCATTTATGGCTCATTTCATCAATATAAAATGTGTTAAGTTTACCTACACTGCATCAAATTTGGAAGGAATTTGGAGTGCACACTATCACAAAACTTAATAACTCGATCCTTGTACCTATACGAGTTAAAACAAATCTATCAAAAATTTATTTACCCATCCATTTATATTATGTGGGATTTCATTGCACTTTTAAAATGTAATATTTCATTTCTTCCAGAATTTACTCATATCATTTTAGCAACACAGTTTCACTATCTAAATCGATATCCTTCAACCGGGTTTTAAAGTGGGTGGAATAGTAGAGCCCATGGTTATTGATGATGAATAATTATGGCTAAATGAATATTAGCTGAACCTATATAAAATATAAGATGGTTGAATGGCAACATGCTGGCACAAAGACCAGAAGGACACAGGATCGATGCCTGCCAGCCCTATAAAGTTGACTCAGCCTTCCACTCACTAAGTGGCGTTGGTAAGTTGCATGGTATGTCGGCTGAATGCCTTGTAGATTGACATACAGTTAAATTCGACTCCTGTTAAAATAGTTTTCTGTTTCAATACTAGGCCAATATCATAAAATGTTAAAGCATACTTGTCAGCGACAGTCTGAATTGGTCAAAAAAATATTAGTAAAAAATGTGACGATGGGTAATGTTATAATCAGCTAATCAAACAATCATGCAGGTGCTGTTTATAAAATGCAGGGCTTTAATATTTGCTAGTATAACCAGGGAAATACAATCATATGATACGTTGCCTAAATTGGACGACGGTTTATGTATTGTGGTATTCTCTTAACAAGAGCCAGTGATTTCTGTTGACAGAAAAGCCGTGTGGTTTCGGACACCGCAACCGATTCATGGTGGCATTTGAGTTGCCCTATGCTGCTCTACTTGATGAGGTAAATAATAAACAGGCATTTCTTCATTTCCAATACACAGCACATGCTGCTCGGATCTAGTGATGCCGAACTGTTAGTCACAAAGGTTGGGTTTCAAGGGAAATACAATCATTAAATCATTTGATATGTTGACTAAATTGGACGGTTTATGCATTGTGGTATTCTCTTAACAACAGCCAGTGATTTCTGTTGACAGACATGCAGACGTGTGGAATGGGACACCGTAACCGCTTCATGGTGGTGTTGGAGTTGCCCTATGCTGCTCTACTTGATGAGGTAAATAATAAACAGGAATTTCTTCATTTCCAATACACAGCACATGCTGCTCGGATCTAGTGATGCTGGACTGTTAGCCACAAAGGTTGGGTTTCAAGGGAAATACAATCATATGATATGTTGACTAAATTGGACGACGGTTTATGTATTGTGGTATTCTCTTAACAACAGCCAGTGATTTCTGTTGACAGACATGCAGACGTGTGGAATGGGACACCGTAACCGCTTCATGGTGGTGTTGGAGTTGCCCTATGCTGCTCTACTTGATGAGGTAAATAATAAACAGGAATTTCTTCATTTCCAATACACAGCACATGCTGCTCGGATCTAGTGATGCCGAACTGTTAGCCACAAAGGTTGGGTTTCAAGGGAAATACAATCATTAAATCATTTGATATGTTGACTAAATTGGATGACGGCTTATGTATTGTGGTATTCTCTTAACAACAGCCAGTGATTTCTGTTGACAGACATGCAGACGTGTGGAATGGGACCACGTAACCGATTCATGGTGGCATTTGAGTTGTCCTATGCAGCTCTAATTGATACGGTAAATAATAAACAGGCATTTCTTCATTTTTAATACGCATCACATGCTGCTCGGATCTAGTGATGCCGAACTGTTAGCCACAAAGGTTGGGTTTCAAGGGAAATACAATCATTAAATCATTTGATATGTTGACTAAATTGGACGACGGTTTATGTATTGTGGTATTCTCTTAACAACAGCCAGTGATTTCTGTTGACAGACATGCAGACGTGTGGAATGGGACCACGTAACCGATTCATGGTGGCATTTGAGTTGTCCTATGCTCTAATTGATACGGTAAATAATAAACAGGCATTTCTTCATTTCTAATACGCATCACATGCTGCTCGGATCTAGTGATGCCGAACTGTTAGCCACAAAGGTTGGGTACTTGGGTTTCAAGGGAAATACAATCATATGATATGTTGACTAAATTGGACGACGGTTTATGTATTGTGGTATTCTCTTAACAAGAACCAGTGATTTCTGTTGACAGACATGCAGACGTGTGGAGTCGGACACCGTAACCGCTTCATGGTGGTGTTTGAGTTGCCCTATGCTGCTCTACTTGATGAGGTAAATAATAAACAGGAATTTCTTCATTTCTAATACACAGCACATGCTGCTTTTGATTGTATGGTGCCGAGTATATGACCCTTGATTGCATGGCATTTTTATTTGTCCCGTTTTTATCTTTTGAAATCTTGACAATTGCTTCACGGATGCTTTTAAGTTTGTGTCTTCATGGGCCAAACAAGGAATAAAAGCTTTTATACGGTAGTATTTTTGTAAGAAGCAGTGTATAAGTTGATTGTAAGTATATTAAAACTATTATTTCTTTCTGCAGCTTCTCATCAACCTCTCTGCACGTTGGACTGGCATGTTCTCTTTGTTACCCGAATTAGGATGGCTATGGCCCCAATTAGGTCGTTTGCCACCACTGAACCCTCCCTGTGAGATGCCCTCCATCCTTTCTATGTGTCTTTCTTGGTCTCGTCCTGCAACCTTCTTCCTCCTCATAGCCTTTTCTACTCTTGCGTTTGTTGCAGTGCCACTGCTCTTAGCAGCGCCATGTAGGTTACTAAATGCACTACAATACACCACTGACGATGATGATTTCTGTTGCTTAATTTCCTTTGAGGCGTCTGTTATAATTATGCTATAATTATTGTAGCGATTATCAAGGACAGTGGAAAACGAGGGTGCTGACCGGCGGAGGCGATCAAATCCTCCTGCATTCTCAGATCGGCAGTCGAGCAAGACCAAAGAACCAGCCGTGAAGAAAGCAGGCGACAGCCGTAAGGTAGTGACAGAGGTTGGAATTTTCGCATATTTTTGTGCTGATTTGCTTTTGGGTGTCTAATTCCAATAAGCTCGGATTGGCTGTGAACAGGATCTGTAGTTTGGATTTTTGGACTTATGACTGGATTTCATTAATACTTGGCTTGCTGAAGTGGTACTTTGAAGGGTTTTTACAACAGCTCATTGTAAATGGTCGCTTTGTTATGTTGATTTACTTGTCATGTGTGTTGTTGTGTTACTTGTCATTAGATGTAAACAAATGAGTAAAGAACTACTCACTGGCAGAAGAAAATATGTGCATAGCGCGAACAAAATAAATGTAACATAAGTTGTGTAAAATACAAATGTATGGTGTAAAATAGCGTAAAGTAAAAGAACAGCACAACAGGAATACGTAAATGTAATGTAAAGATGATGTAGCACAACACTAGTGCAAATGAATTACTTTGAAACCAACAAATATTAAATCTGCTTTTAACCTGAATTTTTGTGTTGATCTTACACTAGAAATTGGAGCAGCAGAGACAAAATCAGAATCGCAGGGCCACCATAGATAAACACAAGTCTAAAGTCGAGAAGGCATCATCGCCATCGTAAGAAAATCATCAGTTTGCTTGAGCTTTCCAGTTTAACTCGGCTAGAGATATGAGTACACCAACTCTGGTGGAAATTATTATCTTTACTGTCATTAAATTTGTGATACGCATGTATTCACACCAAGATGTGATTCTTGACTATCGTGCAATAGATGCAGTTAGATATCAAAGTGCCCGAAAGCCAAGGAGAATAGTGAATTTGTACCCACTCTTTGCAGGTAAGAAATGAATTTTAATTTTGAACAGAGAGCGGCAGTTGATTCTATTCCTTGGGGCAGAGGCATGGAATGCCTGCGAGCCCATAACTGTTATTAACTTCTCCAGACTTTGATAAACATCTTGCCTTCATGCAAACCATGTTTTGGGATGAGGTTAAAAATTAAGTGGAGTGTTTTTTATTTGTTATGTTTCACAGGCAAGTGGTGGTGCACGACCAAAGGTTATTAGAACGATCAGCCCCCCCCCCCCCCAGCAGACGACCACAGGAGGAGCAGGAGAGTGCAATGACAGTAAGTGACTACCACTCCTGCCTTCACAAGATTAATTGAATCGCTGTTACCTCTCATTCTGTTGCAACATTCATAGTTACCCATAACATTTTGGCTATTAGTATAAGATCTTTAAATAACTGTGATTTTACTAAATACAGCTTAGATTGGCTGTTATCCATAATGATCCCTCCTTGCCTCTCACGGAATCAATGGCAGCCATTTATTTCCGTAAAAGGATTGAGCCATTAGTAGGCGTTTATTCAGCTTTGTCGCTTTTGTAGTTTTTTTTAGTTCTTAAGACTTTCATTTTCGAATGGTTTACACCATATTCTGTTCATTCATTCATTCAGAGCATTTATATAGCGCCCCTTCAAGAAACTACTCAGAGGCGCCCCTTCAAGAAACTACTCAGAGGCGCTCCCAGCCCAACCACGAACAAAGAAAAAAGACTTGAGAAACTTGTAGAACCCAGCCAGATGGACCACAAGTAGAGAGCGAAGCGTAACCGGGAGGTCGGTCCAGACAGTAGGCCCCACGACTGAGAAAGCACGACGCTGCTTAATAGCCAAGCGAGCCCGCGGGACCAGAATCTCAACCTTAGCCGAATTGACCACATTCTATACTGTGCCCTTTTTTTACATGCATCCCTCTGAATTCTATTGAGCGGTCTACAATTATTTAGTCCAGACCGAAACAATCATGGATTGTTACTGGTACTTATATTGTGTTTAGCGTAATCTCAGTAGCAGTTAATAGCAGAGACAATGTGGTTTACAAGTTATCACAGTTAGAACTACTTCTCCCTGTGTACTTTTGCTTAGGTGTCGACTGACAAGTTTCATTTCGTTCTAGCCTTGCTTTGCTTGTTAGGCCTACTTGCGACCACATGTACGTGAGATGTAATTAAAATGCATCTGATTGATTACTGCAGGTCGCAGAACAGGCTATTTTTGAATTAATGAAAAAAGAAATTGGTTTGGTAAAAAATATAGCTTTTTGAATCAATGGTCCTGGATTGTGCTTATTCCGATTAATTGGGCTCGGGTAAAATCCGACACAAATCGATTTTTAAATCAAGATACGATAAAAATGCAGTTGTCTGTATGTGCTGGTGTCTTGTTGTAGATGCCAGTTATCAGCTCGTCGTGGAACTACACTGGAGCCGTACTGGCCGTTGCGTATCCTTACAGAAAGAGACTTCCAATGTTCAACTATATCAATGTTTATGGTCAACCAACTGCACTGGCTTCCTCTCTCTCTGCCAGCATCCAATACAAAGTCCTTGCTTTGATGCTCAAGTCCAAACCTTCTGCATGGAACTCTCCTCTCTGGATCATCATCTACAACTCGCTTCTTAAAATCTATTTCTTCTCTTGGATTTCTTGCACTGGGAGCACTACTGAATGGCCATGACTGTGAGCAGTGCTATAGAAATGACTAATTGCTTTACATTGTATCTCAAATAGTACTACAGACCTCTTTTAAAACATGGATATTTTAAAACCATTTTACATTTACAGGCTTATTTATCATTAGTTACAATTCGGACCTCTTATAGCGCTGCAGATCATTTTTATAACTTACCACACTGCTTACCCCACACTATTGACCTTTTATATTGTCCACAGTAATAAATTCCTCTTCACACTGTGTAGCTCTCTTACACATTGCTTCATTACAGACTTCTTTTACACTTCATTAGACTAAATACCTAGATGTAAATTGTTTTACACGCCTTAAATTGTCTTACACTCCTCTTTGTAAACATCATTATTCTGTAGAACTTTTCTTTCACTCGTAACATTGCAGATCTATTTTTCTCTTATATCTTGTTGCCACTGTATAAATATATAGTTTCAGACCTTGCATCACACACGTCTTTAAGACATATGACTGTTTTTTCAATCCTCCTAGTTCTGCACCAAAGTTAATTTTAATTTTATTACCGCTAATCATAAAGTTTTTATGAATTAGTTTTTCTTAACGAGGGCATTTTTCAGCTACGGATGGACAGCACACGACGACATCTGTGCGCACCAGTCATGCGTGAACGTTTGGTTGGTGGATCCATGCAGGATCACACCCCACCCACCAGCCAAACGTTCAAATTCCTCTTAGCTGTGTGGCCGCTGCATCATTCAGCCCTGTCCGGCCACCATGGTTGGCGGTTGGATGTCGCAACGGTTGGTGATTAATTTATTATTCAAGGTTATTTATGTAGCACCATTATACTAATCAGTCTCCTAATGTTAGCGTAAACAATGCTATAGATGTCAAGAAAAAATGGAAGCAATAGTTTAACATGTTTTACATGTATTGTTAATCAATCAATCAATCAAGCAATTTTTGCTTGTTCAACACATGAGAACACAGCTCGTTACATTTAACTAGCTGTTTGAAGGTTTTGTATGAATGTTCAGATTATGTGTATGTGCCATAACTAATCCTAGCTAAGTTTGATTGATATAGTACCTTTTGATGTGATTTTGTTACAGGATTTGTAACAATATATTGTTTTTAATCAGTCACTAGAGATGAAGTTGCTTAAAGATACAAGCCAGGGTGAGGGTTACTAAGTCTGACTGCTTTCTACAGGCGAGATCAGTGTCTGGGACGTGGACGGTAAACGAAGAGGCCCAATCGCAAGAACACGAGCTGCGTCAAACATCGTTTATCTTCAGTGGTTGCCATCTGCCGATAAACACAGACACCAGGTCGATTTCTTTGTATCATGTCCTGTCCTTGACGCTCCGATCCCTTTCTATAAATTCTTCTCAGGCATTCCTCTCTCATCTTAAGCCAGTTTTATTTTTCAATGGTGGGATTGGGAGCACCTCTGAGTAGTTCCCTTGAAGAGGCGCTATACAAATGCACTTGATGAATGAATGAATGGTTGTTATGAAGCCTATTTGTGCAAAGCTTGTTTATAGATTATAACAAATGAACTTTATTATATGTAATAATTATAACTATTAATAAATTAATGATTTGGCAGACCACCTTACTCGGAGAAAAAGTCTCAGCCGCTTTTCGTCTCTGCCGTGCCACTTTGGTCTTCTGCTGTCCCCTACCATCAACACTCGTCTCTGTGCCTGATAAGACCATGTAAACCTTACAGATTTATTAATAGCATTTAATAATGCTTACAAAAAGTATTTGAGTACTTTGTTGATTTCAAATACTCATGATTCATACTAACTTTGCATTCACTAACCACTGTTAGTCACAGTGCAGTTCATCATCTAACACTTGTGACACTCATCACATTAGATTCATTGATGAATAATTCAGTGTTGATAGACATAATTATGTTCTAATTAGTTGATGTAATGTTGTTTATGTCCAAAGGATGTATCTCATGTTTACAACCTATGTCCATTTATGCTGTTCAAAGTTTGCAATGCAGTAAATGCAATGCAGTAATGAACTTGAAAACTTAAACCATCTATGCTTGAATAAATTTAATAACGCTCAGAAGTACTATAACACATGCTTTATTATACTGGTCAGTTATCTAGCAGCACTCTTGTGTGTATATATAAATATATATATATATATATATTAACGTGAAAAAAGGAAAAGGGAAAATGGCTGTCAACAATGACACCCATCTCATACCTTCTCTAGCCTATGATGCTAAAGTCATCACCACATAAAAATCATCTACAAGCAAACATCGCCTGAAACAGACAAATCACTAGCGGGGAACTCCAACGCTCAAACGAAGTGCTTTATCAAAGTTAGTTTCACTAATGTTCAGTAGAGATTCAAATGAGCATTTTTATGTTTGTTCAGCTGGCAACTGCTTCTTCTGATGGACACGTGCAGCTGTGGGTCATCAACGAACAGGAAAGGCTGGATTCGATACAAGAGTATGTTCTTTTGAGTGATACACTCTTAAGCGGTCGTCCATAAATGACATCATATCACTTCTGAGCAAGTTCAGATTTAGTACATAATTATACCTGATGCTGGTACCACCAAAATAAGTCGTCAGCATACTTAAATATTTGGTCAATCAATTCATCACACAAATTTATATCACGCCCCTTCTCAAATGCACTCGCAACCCAGGCCTGGTCAAAAAGAAAAACCTTAAGACGACGATATAAAGAGCCAACGGTCACGAGGAAGTGAGCGGAGACCCGCAGGAAGACTAATATTCCAAATGGCTGGACCCACAACTGAGAATGCTTTTCGCTACATGGTAGTGGTAACCCGCATGAGGAGTTTCTTAATTAATAACATATTTGGATCTACTGTACAACTAGGTTCTGCAGATGAATTTGGAAATGATGCTCAAATACTGTCACGTGATCTAATGACTTGAATTCTGGTGCAATCATTATGCCCAAGAACAGGACATCAGTCGCTTTAAGTGAGAATGCATCAGAAATACATTAATGGTAATCAGTACTACCTTTTTCATGTAATAATGCTAATAGCTTTCGTTATATCCCAAAGGATAATCCCTTGGGATTTAGCAAACATTTATCATAAATAACAACATACCATATAGCAATTCTATAATATTAAATTAATACTAATTTTTTCTTTTGTGTGTAGGCTCATGCTCATAGATCGAATTCCCGAAGGAGTCTCAGAGAGCCCAGCAAAGTTGGCCACACTGTCTTATGGCCATGATCATTCTTTCCTGGTCGGAACAGATCGTGGACGCATCTATCGCTACTCAGAACAGCCGAGAGCAACTGTTGCATGCTGTAAGTAGAGCGCACTGACTTCTATAACTTTACATTTACAAGTTTAGTCAACAACTATCTGGGGTACCCAGCATTTCCCAAGAAATTGCGGCATTTTTTCGCTCCTACCCACACCTCCTCTGTCGAGCTGGAAGGTTTGAGGTGAATAGGTGTGAAACTGTGGCCATAACCAACCTGGAAATTTCGGCTTCGCTCTTCACCCTGCATCCCAGAGGAGTGGTGGTGGTGGTTCTGGTGGAGCTTTAACTGCAAAGTCTTAGGTGAATACTGTGAAACTGTAGTGAAGGTGTGGTCATAGCAACATTTCGTTTTTGCCCCTCCCCTTACCTCCCATGGTGAAGGGATTTGCCAATCCCTCCACTGGGTTGTCCTGGTGGCCCTCTGTCTAGGTGCAAGGTTTCAGGTCAACAGCTGTGAAACTCTGGGCGTGCATTCAGGACATATAATTATGCATGTATAAATATTACACACATACATTCTCATTTTTAGATAATAAAAATAATACTAATAACTCAAATAGGTTTCTGTGCCATGATAATTATGCAGAGGCACCTCATAATGCGGTCATTGGAGATTTCTGGTCATCTATCTGCGAAGGCCAAGAAAAATCGAGTTGCTAATGCTTTGCACCCATTGCTGCCTTTGAGTGAGGTCAGCATAACCTGACACTATTTAATGTCCTCTAAATGCTGTCAGAGCAGTTAATTTCAATGGTAAGCTTCCCTGCACTCTAGCGAAAAGCTCCATTGGCTTTCCTGTCATTAATTTGTTCCGAGTATTTATGTAGTGCCCTTCAAAAGCGTACTCAGGAGTGCTTCCTGTGTGAGGTCATTCCAGGAAGGCCCATATCCTAGAACTGAAGGCATGGTACTGCGTAATATCCAGATGATGATGTTGTTCTGGTCAGTCAGCACTAAATCCTCATTCCACGATAGTTTTTTGTAATGAATATAAAAAATTAGACTTTTATACTAAATATGAATCAGGTGAGCTATAGTTTTGCATACATTTTCTGGAAATTGGCTCACCTAACAGCATACCAGATCCGTCCCCCATTTTACTCCAATGCCTTTGGCAGTATGGTCTGCCACTTACTGGAAAACATTGCCACTGGCTTGCCATTAAAAAGGATTTTACACACCTGGCTTAAAGGGTTTATTGCCAGTTCAGTATTTTTCTTAAAGCACATGTCAGCAGCATTATGATAATGAAATACAGCAAAACTGGGTTAAGGTAAATCCCAGCCACATATTTAAAACCAGGTATTGAAGGATATTGCCAAACTATCAACCAGTAAAATTCATAGAAATCATTCTTGTTGTTGTTTTCTGAAGCGATGCTCTGGTCTTTCCATCTACAACCGCTTATGAAGAAAGCGTCCAAGGGCCATCCATCAGCCGTCACTGCCGTCCAGCATGCTCCACTGGACAGAAGATTCTTCCTGAGCACAAGCCTGCATTGCAGCTGTCGGCTCTTCAAAGTAAACGATGCCAGTCTTCTTCTATGCCTAACTTTACGAGATTCTAACTTTATGTTTTGACTTCTGCAGTGCTGTTGACTGTCAGACTCTTAGCGATTGCCATCGGTTACACAGCACTTGCCTTGCAATGATATGAATACTGTGAATAAACAATGAGCAATTCCTTCGCTCACACAACCTGGGGCCATTAACTGATATGATTGGACAATGACGCCGTAATAATAATTTGGTAATAATAATTATAGTAATAATCTTCATTTAATATACACTACATTAAGATACCAATTCATAGCACGAGGATATGATCGCAGGTTCTAACAAGAGTCACATTTAACTGGCAGCCATGCAAGGCGGCATTCTTCTACTAATTTTATCAATGCATCTGCCGAAGGGAAGGCTGAATCGACTTTCGGGAGGCTACCAGAAAGCAACCCTGCTTCCGTGCACTCTTTGTGCCAGAGTGTTACCATTACTCTACCGAGTCTACACCCTCTTTATATAATAAATGTGCAACAGTAATAAATTAAAAGAAATAATGGTGCATATATAATTACATTATATTAAGTATATATACACATAATTAATTATATATAATGTATATAATTAATTATATTAATTATGACGAATGCACTGTAGTAACATTCAAGCTAATCTAACGACTTCTATCGCACCATTGCCACAATACAGAAGTACTGTAAAAAGTGTCTATTCAAGTGAGACTTTTTAAAGTAAAGAATCATAATGCTCTTTAATCCATTCATACCTGAATTGTTTTTGGGGAAAGCTAGGAAATTTATGGCACCCTGTTAGTATAATTATACCCGGTAACAAGGACCACACTTAAGCATATATTTTCTAAATCAGCAAACTTCTGGCAATTAAATCCATACTTCACAGAGAAGAACTGTTAATTTATATAGGGGCCTGAGAAGCATCACATATCTTAAGCACTTCTTAAAAGCACAACATTGAAACATGTCTTCATAATTTTAGAAAGAACCGGTCTTGGTGTTTAGAGGCTGGTCGAATCCTTTCGGTCGCATGGTCAATGTCACGGCCAGTTGTTGTTGCTGTGGGGGGGTCAGCATCAGAGTGAAGGTCTACAACCTTACAAAGGGTCGTTCCAAGCCGGTTAAAGAAGTCCACACAACGATGCCTGAGAATTATCTTGTTGTATCTCAATTTTTTCAAAATCGAGGTTAGACTTGATTTGTAGCAAACATTTTTTTAATCTTTCTTCTCTGTTAATTGCTAGGAGGTACAATGTGTCGTTTAAAGATATTCAACGAAAACTACCTGTCATATATGTCCATTTTCAGGATTTTTATTCGTATCTTCTATTTATTTTTGCCGTATCTCCAGTATCGATTCACGACTTAAAAGTGCATTAATTGTCATATGTCTAGAGATAGATTTTGATAGATTGATAGATAGCTCGTCATTGATTGGACGATAAGGAGATATGACATCAATACAGTGCCCACTTCATTGTATCATAGTGTTGTATGTTCAGGGAATAAAAAGTTTTTTATTAATTTAAAAAATGGTATTAAATTCATGAAAATTGAAACGAACAAACTCGCAAAAGTAACAATCGTTGTTAGCTGTTGCAATGCACTGCAAGCCAAGTACAACTTTTGTTAATGTTTTTATTCTTTAGAATGAAATGCTTGGCAACTGGTGATGGTGGCAGTTATGTCAGAATCTAGAACCTGACCAAAGTACTGGAAAAGAGCACTTTTGATGATGAATTCTTTAACAATTTATAAAAGTGTATTAGAAGCTTAGAACAAAACACTTGGCAACTAGTAACAGTGGCAGTGCTCTAACCTGACAAAGAATTTCTGGAATGAAGTGCTAATATGATGATGAATTCCTTAATGATTTATACCCGTGTGTAATCAAGTCAAAATGTCTCTTTCAGTAAGCATTGAGAATGGATGAACAGATGATGACTTTTTACAGGAGTCAAATTTAATTATCTGGGAGCCAGTGTCCATCACGTCTTACTGTTCATTTTGCCGAATGAAAGGCTGAGTCAACCATTAGGAGGGTGACAGGAAGGAATCCCACACGTGTTTGTGTGTGCTCTTTGTGTCAGACTGTTACCCTTACCCTTTGATTGTCCCTATCCCCTCACGATGTAGTTTAATCTTTAATATGCAATGACCATTCTCTTTTACTACCATATCTATGAACAGTATGTATAATAATTATTGAAACTTGTGCCAAATGTATAATATATATATACGTGAGTTTGGGTGACCACGAAAAATGCACTGGTCACAGAAGCTACCCATACTCCAGTTTTTTCATTATTCTATTCATATAATTATTGTGCATAAATATTAATACAGAATTTCAAAATGTTATCCCGAAATTCCCAACATAGAGATAAATTTTGGCTGAAATGACATTTTCGTGTTCAATGTGAATATCTGATAAACCAGCACACAGGAATCACGGTAGCACTGTGTAATCAACAACAACCTGCAAGATGCATTGTTGTTGACAATTATTGTTGACTACCCGTAGTAAGCATTGAAACAGGTCACCAACACACCATTTCCCTCGTATGAGTGCAAGTCACCATCTATTGCTCTAATACCGGTACATTCTTATTTAATTCTTCTAATGCTAGTTGATTATTTTAGCTAACATGAGGCTAGCCCAACTTCAGATGCACGAATCCACAAGTGCTATGTATTAAGCAAGTAATAGGTAGGTATATATCTAGGCAGCCATAATGTGCTGTTTAAGTAAGTACTTCATAAAAGTGGTGCCTGCCTGCATTAGCCCAAAATGGTGCAAGTTTACTGAGACCAAAGAAAATGAAATTCTAGCCCTTCAATGACTGTCATTTCGATCGATAAAACTTTCTAGCAACAGCACACTGGAAATCACTGTAACAAGCTACATTCAGAAAATAATGATGACAGCTACAGAAAATACATGCTATAATGCAACCTGGTAGCTCTTGACACAACTTTAAAAACAATGTTACAAGTACAAAACTTGTATAAAAGTAAAAACCTTCGAGTGATGCAACGCAATGCAAACCATGTACATTGTTTACAATGCTTGTAAATGTTTTAAATTCTTTATATTAGGGGCTGTCCATGTATTACGTATGCACAGATTTAGGCGATTTACATCTGCATGCGTACACTGAATAAATGAAAATATTCAGGTTTTGAATTAATTTTCAACGTTACATATTTTATTTTATTTATAAGTCGCTTACTATATTAATTAGGCCCCTAGTGGGACCATCTCTTCTGATTATTCCTGCTGAACAGCCTTTATTATTACTTGGATCAACGTGTTCCTTTAATCTGCTTGATCACCTAAGTGATCATAAACTGTTCAACACTTCTATATATAATATTTAAACTGACTGATTGATTAAATGACTGACTTATTGATTAAATTACTGATTGATTGATAACAATCAGTTGCATTAATATGTGGGTGTCAGCAAGTGTACCCATTTTAGGAACAACACGGTTCCCAGTTTACAATTTATTGACACAGGTGCAAATTGTAAATGAAAGTCTCCCATAATTCTCAGCACTGCATCCCAGAGACCAGTTTATTAACTGGTTCCATCTAAAATAGGTCAGTTTCGATGTCATGTTAGAATCTAGGTCCAGCTAAGAAAAAAGCTGCAGCTACTACATCATGTAATGCAAATGTAGAACTCTGTAAATCTTCTAAATTTCTCAGGGTCACACAAAAAGCTACTTCATAAACACCAGCTTATTTTCAAGCCCAAAATAGCCAGGCTGCTTTTTTCCATTCCGGAGGTAGGTCAGAATCCAGGAAGGTTAAGTCAGAACTTAGGCAGCATCGTGCAACGATGGCAAGTAGGGACGATGGTAGTCGTGCGGTTGCACAGGATGTGATAGTTTGAGGAGTTCAGCTTTGGGAAGTACAAAAGCAATCATGTCTTCACAACCTCAAACAAGTTACACAGACTGAAATTGAAATTAAACGAAATACCAACGAGATGAAGGCAATTTCTTGTCTGCCTACTAGACTGTTGAAGGCTGGCGTTTCTTATCTGCCTACCGCCTTGCTGGATCTTGTTGAACGCAGGTGATATCTTGGTGGTATTTCAGAGGAAACGGTGCAGAAAATTCATTCAAAATCTTCGGCAGTGACAGGCCAGAAACTGCATGTGAAATCATAGAGCCAAGGCTCCTAAACAAGATCAATGCAAAGTCGTGTTGAAGACAAATAACAACTACCAGTGCCCATTAAGTATTTGCAAAGTCAAGAAATTATCTTTGAACAGAAAAGTAATTTTTTAAATTTTATTCAGGAATTCATTTGCATATCGGTGTAACTCCATTGGTTGGGCTGTGGGTAAGTATGTGTGTGTGTGTGAGTGCACATGTATTTGTTTGAATGGGTGTTACAATAAAATATAACCGCATTTTGATATAGCCTTATTACAAAGGCCAGAAGTGCACACATGCCTCGATGGTGCAGATCCAGGCACTTACATTGCAGAGCAACTGTGCGTACCTGTAGGACTTGGGAGGATGGAACCCGTACTGCGTTACAGTCCGATCACTTTAACCAACCGACTACCGTGCCTCACCCTGCTGGGGTGTGCATATATGGGCATGTGCGCAAAAGCCAGTTGTGGTGATTTTTCTTATTGTCTCAGCATCATTTGTTTATACATATGAAATTCATTGCTAAATAAACAAACTTCTATGAAGAGTGTACTAACAAAAGCACCTCAGAAGCCAATTTGAGAGTACTAATAAAAGCACCTGGGAAACCAATTCTGCTTCTCATTTAATTGTTAAAAACATTGCAGCATTGTTTAGAGATACTCAAAAGACACAAATTTCATGCTATCAGATCCCCTGCATGCATACATCTATACATTCACACACATACACACATGTACATCGTATATGGCTACCAAAAGAGTGCAGTGTAAGATGCTTTCACAAAGCATACAATACTTGTTCATTTTAAAAGATTTAACAACAGCCAATTAATGACAGTATTATAATAAGCATTGGGTTTTGCACACTGAATTGGTGTGCACAGTGAGAGGCTCTTTATGAATTTATAGTTAAAATACACTACAATTATACAATACAAAAATATTGGCTTACATGTTCATGTTGGTGCATGGTGCCACCATGTCGTGGTTTGATTCACACAGCGGAAATACGATCATTGCTTTGCCCCAGCAGACGAGACGAGCAATGCCACCAGACAAAATGTCCTGAAACATCGAACGGTTTGAAGTAGACATCTTACTCGTTCAGAAATGTATGAATAGTGTCAGCATTAAAATGACAAAGTGTAAAGATTTTAAAAAGTCCTGTGCAAGTACATGTAATTCTCACAATTTCAACAGCAACGACATCCTTATAAATGACATTCTTATTATTTTTACACATTTCTACTTCCCAGGGAACAATAAGAAAGTTACTTCATTCCACGGCTACTCTACAAGGGCATGTTCTGCACTGCTTTCAATAATTTATATTAATGACCAGTAAATCTAAACGCATTGTCTAGTATTTACAATTGACAACCACTTTCTAATAATTATGTGTTAATTAGAATTTTCTGCTTTTCATTTTCTCGTCAAATTCAGTCCTGAAAACTAATTTTTTCAATATCAGTTTAGGATTGTGTTACCAGCAAGGTCTAGCTTACGCATTAAGGCACCGTGCTGATGAATATTATATAGCCTAGCCTACTGTAACAGTAAAACTGCCTACGGTCCCGACCTTCGCCCATCTCAAGCACAGGTCACTAATACTGATTTGTAGTACTAAAAGCATTCGCCACCAGCCCCTAGAAAACAATCTCAAGTCGACCTTAGAATACACGATTTGGTATTTAAACCCTCACGTTTCATGCCACAAGAATTTCTGAAAGCAGCTTTATTACCTAATAAATGACAGTCACAACGAAAAATTTCAAAACCTTCGGACTAATGTCACAATGTCATAATGTTCGTTAAATAAATTATTGTAGACTTCAAGGTGACAAGGTCGTTGATTTCGTTTTAAACAACGACCTTGAAGTCTGACGCGAAGTAAAAAAATCTAAGTATCTGGCAGACGTTAATTAACAGCAATTATCTAGCGCCTTCCTTGCACCACCGTACACTTTGATCTTAGTCAACTGCCACAAATTGAAATTGACAAGCGTGGGTTAAATGCTCTTATACAAAAGTTAATTCATTTCAGATCAATATTTTATACTTTACAAAGTATATATTTTATTCTTAAAATAGCGTTAGAGGAATTTTAATGCGTTAGGTCCAATAATTATTATATGATCCAGTTTAAAGTGAAGCGTCCCTATGCTTTTACATTTCTCGACTCTCCAACGGAAATGTTTTGCGTCTCTATTATTTTTATTTCTTCTTTTGTCTTGTTACTGTGCTACCATTAGATTCCGTATCGAGCTTTGCCTAATTCCGTTATTGTCTTTGTCACCTTGGAATTTGGATCACAAACCGATTATATTTAACACCGATAGGTTAGTAACCGTTAGTTTATTTTCTAAGGATATCATTGTAGAACTTTTAGTGAATTAATATCCATTTTTGTCAGATTACTCACCTACTTATTCATCAGCTACATTCTCTTGAGATATACGTTCTTTCCGTCTTCCACGTGATCTTGTTTCTAATTCTCATCCGCCTTTCCTTTTAGAATTGTACTGTGAAGTTTTGAGTCCGAAAGATGGTAGGAAGAGATGATTTCTAATCGTATTCCATCCCTTTTATATGCTTACGCACATCGGCTCATATGTTAAATTTTGCATTTACTACATTTTCACAAAATTGTTGTTAGCAACTATTTGACCAACGAGCCACAATTGCCCCGTTTTAGAGCGATAATTATATATGTTGTAACCCACATGCCGTTCAACGTTTATGCTGATTAAATCGTTTTGTCGCCTATATACGCCTGTGTAATTAAATTAAAGAAGTAGATGGTTTTCTAGATCAGTCACTCATCCTATTATTTAAGCGTTCGTAATGGCTCATTTTGCCCCGAAGATCAGGCATCTCCAAAATGTTTTGCGTTCATGGGTCTACTGTGCAATAAAAAAGCGGTGCGCTTGTAAACATAGTGACAGTAATCTCCAACTTTAAAGAGCGCCACTGGAAATTCACGTGCAGGGCACCAGCTTTTCACAGGCGCTGTGTTTAGTCAGAAGGGTTGACCAAAAGAGTAATCCGAATGAGGTTGTAGTCCGCTTTCCAAAGAATCGGGTGATATTAAGTGCAGTAATATACCATCACGCTATTTAAACAGTTTAGAAGCACGTTCTTGATAGCTGTAAGATTTCAAAGTACTGTTGTTCACTGTTTACAAATCCCACTATCACGTTTCTTTACTCCCTCAACTGTGTCTTGGATTGACTGGCAACTATTAAGTATCAATGATCTGTTAAAATATCAATTGTTGTATTCTGATGAATCTTGTCTATTTTAGACTAAAAAGGACAAGAAGTGCCGCAAGTTGAGGGGTCATGTCAGCCATGGACATGGTCGTATTGGTAGGTACATGGTAAAATACTGTTAGCTGGGTTTTAAAGTTGCGTTACTAGAGTTTATTTGTTGATGCAAGTGTAAAATTGGCTACAGAATACTCTGGAATAGCCAAGTGCCTTCATTGCTTAACTAATTGCAATTGAGCATATATTTATTGTCATTCTATGATTCAGAGGTGCGTCTGAAGCAAGTCAATTATGTTGCAAACAAAAGTGTCTTCACATGTTTGAAAAAGGGGCTGACAGGCATTACTAAGTACTTTTTAACGTCATTTTGACAATTCAAAGAATGAGTTTGATCATTTTTAACACTTCTTTTCTTAAATAGGGAAGCATCAAGGAGTTTTGCAGTTGCGTAGGTTAGATTCTGATTTTTGTGAAATGTAAGCGTTAGAATCCCATGTTGAGTGCCAATGTGAGGTTCTTAAAAAGGCACATGATGAGAACACTCGAGAAAACAGAGTAACATTACTTTTCCCGATGACTGTAAGCATATGTAGGGCATTGATGTATTGTAAGCATGAATCTTTAAGTGTAATGTAAATGTTGTCTTGATTGCAGGCAAACACCGTAAGCATCCCGGAGGTCGTGGTAATGCCGGCGGTCAGCATCATCACCGAATCAACTTCGACAAATAGTAAGTCCCTTCTTATAGTATTGGTATAGAGACTGGTAGGGTGAACCGCTCAGAAGCACTCCCAGTGTGCTATGCCCCTTGAGAAGCAGATTTTGAGAAAAATTGCTGCGTTGCTGCACTTCATGTCTGCAATTGTTTTCTTGCTCTGTGCTGCATGTTTTCAATTCCATTTATGCTGTGCTCTAGTTTAATAGTAACTTCTGTAATTGTTTGGGTTTATTAGGCAACGGACATTAGCCCATGCTACAACCAAACCAAAATATAATCAGATCCAGAAGCTAGGTCATTTAAAACAAAGTTTGTAAGCCTGTATTAATTGTAGATGACAAGCTTAGAAAAGGTAAATTTTAAGTAGACAAAATGAAGTGACATCACAACTGAGCAGCTGGTTAGTAAGTGTCCTTTGTTTGCATCTGATAAACACGTGCACATTCAATTCAAGAACGTGTACATTAACCCATTTACCGTGTAATAAAAATTTTAATAGTTAAAATTGGACGAGTTAACTCGGGGATCACTGCAGGGGTTATTCTAAGAAATTTTTAGAACTGCACAAGGCGACCTTTTTAGTCGCCCGGACCAAATGTTTGATCGTCGAAATCCCGTGAAAATATTACCATTTTGAAATTTTCCCGACCCCCCAAAATTGACGACCCTTTTTTAGTCCTTCGTTCACTAATAACACTATGAGTTACTGCACAAAATCTTATTTTCAACTGCACAAATTTCTTTTCCAACTACACACTTTGTGTCCAGTTGCACGTTAAAATAACCCCTGGATCACTGTAAAGGGGTTAATTTCAAGAATGTACAGATTCAAGAAGAGATTTCATAATACTGATCTGGTAAAAAAACATTTGATTCCCCGAGAACGGTTCTAGTACTCCAAGGTATTATCAGAAAAAAATGAGTTGGAGCAATTAACGCTGACTTCAAATACATTTACCTTCTGACTTCAAATACATTTACCTTGTTGTATGGTAAGGTTATCGTTGAATGCAACTTTTCCAAGGCTGACAGTTTTTATCTTGATTTCCAGCCATCCTGGTTACTTCGGAAAGGTCGGTATGCGTCACTTCCATCTGACTCAGCAAAAGTACTTCTGCCCCACGGTCAATCTCGACAAGCTGTGGACCCTCGTCTCTGAACAGACGCGGCTCAAGTATGCGAAGCAGACGGACAAAGCTCCGGTCATCGATGTTGTCCGAGCTGTAAGTATTGTCTTCCACTTGGAAACTATTTATATGCCTCTATTTCAGGTATTGATGTCTGGCACATTAATCTCGTATTAATACTTCTTCCAATTGTCTGCCATGAAACAAGTTAATTTGAGCTGTGTTGCCATTTTTCTTGTATTGTTTTTTCTTTTCTCCCAAGCACTTAATTTTAAATTTGCATATCCATCCATCTGTTCAGTCAAACTATGTTCAACTCAAGGCATTAATTGTGCTGATAATTCCAAGAAATAATCTTGTAAGTAACTCAGGTGTCCCTTTTAGCAGGATTGTATCCATTCTTGAATCTTCTCTCCTCTACCATTTGAGATGTGTCTTAATTTTATTGTGTTCCGTCCCACTGACTCTCTACGTGATTCATTCATTCGTAATGCATTCTGTTTGATACTTGGAAAAGTTTTAAGGTGAATTGCATATGAGGTAATTATTACACACATGTATGTTATACCACTGATGTTGACTTAGAGCAGCAGTTCTTTATACGAGAATGGTTTTGTTTGCATCTGTGCAATTGGTTTATAAATTGTATAAATCCATTTTCTCTTGGAAAATTGTAACGTTAAATTACCAAAGTAACAGTTTGTACGTTGCATGCTGGAAACTGATTACAATGCGTTCTTGGAAACCACATCATGGAACGCTATTTAATGATCTTGTGTTCAAGTTAATCTCTTATAACCAAACTAGTCTTGTGATCAACTAACTACCTTATGTTTTTCAAAAGTTTTGCAATGAAAGCATTTAACTTGTCTTCTATGTATGCAAAAAGTTTTGTTTTGCTATCAGTAATTGTTGTAACAACAAAGGAGTCATTTTTTACTGTGCTCTGCTTACAACTACTTTATGCTTTCATTCTGTTGAAGGATTACAAGATTTTAAAGTAGTCTTTTTCGCGCATTATAGCAGTCACATAAGTCGGAATTTTGGTTTTGTAATAGCCAGTGAATTGTTTTCCAGGGATACTACAAAGTTCTTGGCAAGGGTCATCTGCCAAAGCAGCCGGCGATCGTCAAGGCCAAGTTCTTCAGCAGATCGGCCGAGGAGAAGATCAAGGCTGCTGGTGGAGTCTGCGTCCTGGTTGCTTAAGAACTTTCCAACGAAAGACACAAACAATTCAGGACATAACTGTGTTTCAAGATGTTTTATGATAAGAAATGTTCAATAAAACACTTCAGAACTGAACCTGACCTGATGAGCTTGTTAAATGGTTTTGTTTGCATTAGTTGCAATGTTCAGTACCCCACCCTGAAACAGCTCATTCTTAGCATAGCACCACAATAGGGTATGCAGACCTTGCAATCCAATGGAATGCAGACGCCTGCAAAGCAGAGCAGAGAAATGCAAAAATGTCTGGGAACCAGTATAGCTCGTTACTGAAGGGTAAACACAATTAAGAATCGGCTGCGCTGGTTTCTAAGGTGCTTTTGTTACACTCGTAAGTGTTCAATAGTTCCTGTTTTTCAGTGCCTTAATTTGGGGCCTCTTACAGGTTACACTTGCACAACGACTTCAGCCAAATACTTTTTTAACGATGTGAACCCACGACAAAGAGTGGATAAGCTGGTACCCTGCACTTTGCTTTATAAATTGGGAGCTTACAATTATAAAGATTGTGCAGTTCACAAACACGCCTTTTGCACAACTGGGCAAGTTCAAGGCTTTTTATAACTGCACAATGGCTTCTTTCCCTCCCCATCCTCCATGGTAAGCTACTCTCAATCGGATGACGTTGACCTTTTTTAACTATTTCTAGCTGCACAGAAATGCTTTTACAACTGCACAAATCCATTTAGAACTCCACATTTTGTCAGGAACTGCACACTTTTAAAAAGCCCTGGGAAGTCCTCAATCCTCATACAGGTCTACACTTTTATATAAGTTTAGCCATTTGGGAACACCTTTTAGTATTAGATATCTTTGTGTGACAGGAAGTACAGTTAAAATCTGAATCAACACTACACCAGTTTTTTTCCAGTGTGAAGCACATGCAATAATGAAAGGAAAACATACATCTGTTATTAAAGTTTTAAATGAATTTCATTATAAAGCTCAGCTCAAAATGTATGTGACCATAAAGCTAAAGATGGTTTATCATGAAGAAATGATTTGTGCAGAAAAGTAAGTATAAGTCTCCAGATGTTTTTATTGAAAATTTACAGTACCATGAACTGATACAACTGATATTTCACTAATGAAATGCACTGTTGATTTAGAATGTTATAAAAAAAACTAGTCTTTCTATCCAGAATGTTGAAGAATTTATCAACAGAGAAACTAGTAGTTATTTCCTTGCCACAAGCCGATTCGTTATTTCATGTTAATGACCATTTAGTTCTATTTAGGCAATAAAAATCTAAAATGCCAGCTGCAGAAGACATTGAAAAGTTAGCTACTGCACTTACCCTAAAGCCATATCAAGTGTCAAACAACAGAAGAAACACTATTCTTGCTTTTAAACAATGGATAACAACACTACTCGGCTTTATCATCACGTTTTCAAGATCAAATATTCCACAAGTCTTCCAACTTTACAGGGAAGACTCTTTCAGATTGGAAAAACTTAACAATTCAACACTAAAACACAGCAATCGTGTCATCTATCTCTAAATCATATTAAAAATTGATGCTAGTGAGAGGTTGTATCTTTACTGCTGGCCAATGTCCTATCAATCAGGTGACAAGTAGCCAACACTGATTTAACCAAGACGTAACTAACGCTTGCATTACTGGAAAATTAGTTGTTTTCGAAAAGATGCCACCACACAGCATGCAGAAGTGAAAACACGGTTGATCAAGGCAAAAGCTATTCAACTCACAGGTCTGGAGTTCTGTAATCAGTTCTCACATTGCAAACACAAAAGTCCAAATGCAATACTACAGCAGAAATTCATCGGTACAAGAGTTGGATCTATGGAATGGTTTTTGATAACGCACGGTCACTGTGGAAACAAACAATTGAATCTCTTTCCAAAGGAATCTGGGAAAGGTCGATTTACTAAGCATTCCAGACTCGGTTGAAGTGCGTTGAAGCTGCATTGGTTTACCAGCTCCACTTTCAGTACATGCTCATCATTAAAGTGTTGCCACCGAACCATTTAAAACCTTCGTAGCATTATAATATTATATAACTAATTTGCTATTGCAACCAAATAAATTCAAATTAAATAAATTTCAGTGATCTTCACATTATATTAAGACACCAGCAGACGTACATATCACAAAACACTCCCTGAAACCACATGAACAGATACACCATAATACTTCATTAAAAGCCTAACCTTGCATGGATGAGTGAATTTTTCAAAAGCCTAAACTTGCATGGATGAGTGAATTTTTCAAAAGCCTAACCTTGCGAGGATGGGTGAATTTTTCAAAAGCCTAACCTTGCGAGGATGGGTGAATTTTTCAAAAGCCTAACCTTGCATGGATGAGTGAATTTTTTCAAAAAGCCTAAACTTGCATGGATGAGTGAATTTTTCAAAAGCCTAAACTTGCATGGATGAGTGAATTTTTCAAAAGCCTAAACTTGCATGGATGAGTGAATTTTCCAAAAGCCTAAACTTGCATGGATGAGTGAATTTTTCAAAAGCCTAAACTTGCATGGATGAGTGAATTTTTCAAAAGCCTAAACTTGCATGGATGAGTGAATTTTTCAAAAGCCTAAATCTGCATGGATAGGTGAATTTTTCTAAAGCCTAAACTTGCATGGATGAGTGAATTTTTCAAAAGCCTAAACTTACATTCCACATGACTGACGAATTCATAGAATCCACAACATGAACACCACAAAAGCTACAATGTTACGAGACAGCAATCGGTAAAAAAATGCTGAAACAGGTTTCTATCACCACAAAAGACATTTTCTGGACAGCCCCAAAAACCTCAAAATTTGGAAAGGCCTGCAAAACATAGGAACCGCGAACACGAAACATTCAACGAACGACGATCGAAATGCCTGCACGAGAAAACTGTCAAAAGTGATGGCACACACACACTTCACACGCGTCTCATCAACAAAAGAATTGAACATCACCACGTGAAATAACTTATTGGATATCTTTATTTCCACCAGTAACCTGACTGCATCTTGTAAGTTTGGTTGATAAACTCTTGTAGTCTTACACACGCATACACACACACATATAATTATAAACACTAGATCTTTCTTATCAAGACATCGCTATTAAAGCATCCAAACGTAATGAGATCTCACTACGAACGAGAATTAAACTTGGATAATTTTCATCAGTCACGTCATAATTATCAAGACTGGCAACACACAATATTATGTCTTAAGATGCTAATGCATAATGCAGATTTGCAGAAGGCCACTGCATTCAATCAATGCAATAGAAAATGACTAAGAGGACAAAGAGGAGGAGGATATGGAGAAGGAAATGTTGTGTGTTTGTGTTTCCTAAGTCTTCAGTCGTCGGTTTTTCCAGTCCGTTGCGTCACTCCCATTCCGTCGTTCCAGGTGGCTTTGAGGTCAGATCGTACATGACTCGCGATATGCCTGGAACCGTCTTCACTGCCTGAACCATCTTGTTCACAACCTACAATGACCAATACCAACAATTATAAGTATACCAGATCTATTTTTGTATGCAATGTAATTTATTCACAGCAAAAAGTAGCGCTCCCAGTATGAGAATCTGAAGAGAAGAAATAGGCTTTAACCCTTTGAACCCGGAGTCCCCGTAACTCTATGACTATGAACCCGTCGGGTTCAAAGGGTTAAGATAGAGATGTAGATAACGATCCAGAGAGTCCCACGTAAATTGGAGAGAAGGGCATTCCACAAGAAGAGCATAATAATGATCACAAAAGATCAGGTCTGAGTAATAGTGGTCCCCTAGTTCGTGTACAAAGAGGTCAAACAGATCCAGAATTTTCAACACTGACCAGAAGATGTACAGATTTTTCTAGACCAGAGCCTGTTGGGTTGGGAGCATCTTCAGGTAGAAACCTTGGAGGAGCGTTATACAAATTTTCCAAATGATTATAAAACATGTCTCAACTTCTAACTGGTAATCCCTCCTCATTTTCTTTCCTCAAAACTTATCTCTTCTCTCGTGGCCTTGCGCACTGGGAGCGCCTCTGAACGGTTAACGCTAGTAGAGGCGCTTTATAAATGTTTTAATACAATAATACAATGTCTGATGATTGTCACCTCCTCCGGTAAATGTTTCCCTGGCACGGCGGCAACTCCTGTCATGAAATCGGACGTGACGAACGGTCGGATGACGATCGAGCGCTGACACGAAGGCTGGTGGGAAAGAGGATCACGATCGAAATGCAGCGGAACGAGAATGATCGGCATCTGACTGATCTTCGTAATAAAACCTAAACAGATCAACCGATCATTGTAAAAATCAAAACCCATCTGACATCAGTTTTAGAAAACGACTTAGTGACATTTTTAAAATGCTTTTTGTTAAACGTGACATTTCACAAGCACTGAAAAACAACCTAACAAGTTTGGTGATCACCATAAATTCCGTTTAGTGATGTTTAACAACAGTTTTCGCTAAACAGTAAACTGCTAAACACATTAGCATCAAGGCAACTCTTTATGCTGGGCAAATAACAGAACAAGCACCCGGTACCAATTTGGCTACTGTGCTCTTACTTCATACAACCGCTAATATTTTGATGCCATATCACTGAACTGCCACTCAATCATACATGTGGGGCGCGGTGGTGTAGTGGTGGCGTCGTTGCCTTGGAGCCGGAAGGTTTGAGGTTCGAATCCACCTCGCTGCGTAAGAACCTTCGGCAAGTCCTTCACTCACAATTGCTGAGCGCTTCGGCGTGAAACTCCGATGCAGTGTCCTCTCTGCATTTGGGAGCGCCTCTGAGTAGAGAGCTAGCTTGAAGGGGCGCTATAACAAGTGCACATACAAACAAACAAAACAAAACAAACCACTAACAAGATGACAATACTGTGTGTCAGCAGTTCATGCCGCGAGCAATGAGCATGACAGCAGTTACTATCTACTAATTTTTAATATTAATAATAATAATAATAGTAATACTGTCAATACGATGATTTTATCCAATTAATTGCAAACCCGATTCATGCAGAACGTGGTTCGCGACGCTGTCTGCGTTCCTCAGAGTCGCCAATACGCGTTGTGACAGAAAAGTCGGAGTAATGTCGCTTATTTGTTCCTTCACGTGTTCACCGAAAATATGCACAACCCTGTTAACCGAAGAAAAAAAGAAAACAGTGTAAAGATATTGCAGAATGAATTACATTTGAACTTTCTTCAACTTTTCCCCCCAAACCTCCATCTCCTCCACCTGACCAGTCAATCTTTATTTCACAAGTCCCTTAAATCTGTTTTCTTTAGTCGTGGCTGGGCTGGGAGCGCCTCTGAGTAGTTTCTTGAAGAGGCGCTATATAAATTCTAATAATGAATGAATGAATATCACAAAAACAATAATATTGGGACAGAATCCTGATCATAAGAAGAATTTAAAATGGCCGTGCGCTAAATAAATCATCAATCATTGCTGTTGTTTTGAAGAATGCTTGACATTAAATTAAAAATGCATTCAGCAGTAGTGTCTTGATACAGATAAATGTTTAAGACAAAATTATCTAAACTCTTCCACTCATGATTACCAATTGGGTAGCTCAGCCTGCGAGACTTGTACCTTTGGATATTCCCTTTAAAAGCATAATCGAGGGCAAATCTAACATTGTCTAAGATGCATTGTTTTCTTTGCTTTTGTTCTTGTAGACACACCAATGATTTGTTCTATAAACAATAATCTTCAATGGTTATATTGTGACCAATAATCATCAATGGCTGTTGCCAATAAATAATTGGTTTTTAATTTTTAAAGAGTATTTAAGTATTTTAAAAGTGCACAATTAAAGAAAATTTATATAAAACCTGAATATACAGTTCATGAGTGCAACACAGTCAAGTGATATCAATGCCTTAGGACTCAGCTGATGGCATGACTTAACCTTCTGCTAGACGTACCTATTCACGTTACTGCATATCCTGGGTAAAAGCCGAGCCAGAAAAGACAGATCTTCCCAGTTGGGTTTCTTGTCACTTGACAAACCAACGACGTAACTGTACGTTCGACAGTCGCCCTGAAACGCACAACAGCAATTAACTAACAATTCACCTTTACAACTTCTAAATATTAAAACAAATTTTTTTTTATTTAAAACACATTTACTAATAATCTGCTTAATCCTCATAGCCTTTTTCAAAATATTAATGACAACATCAAAGGTAGTTTCATGATTAACACATCTGATTTAATGTGACCTGGCATTGGCTTACCACTTTGTGCATTAGACACCAGCACGACATAAGTTACATTAACCATCTTAAGGGTCCATATTATAAATTTATGACTTTCAATCAAAAATTAAAAATAAAATATCCAGCAAGGCAACGCCGGCTTTCAACCAAACAACCATGGTCGCTTAGTGATACCCATCAATTTAAACTGGAAAATGAAAATTTTTCTAATCAAATTAGTTTCTGACGTTAAAGCAGAATCTTCTAACGAGAAAGTAAAGTAATGAAACATCCAAATTATTAGGGGTGCACCAGAACCAATGCAGTTATAATGATTACACCAACCGGAAACACATACAGAGAAGATGAGACAGCAAAGGAGAGAAACGGCCACCTTCCCTCATATACCGAGGCTAAGAAAATGGAGTCGTTAACCAATCCAAAACCATACACAGCTGTAACCCATCATTCCTGCTGTGCAGGATACTGGTAGCTTACCTGTACACCAACGGTTTTAATAGGTAGCAAGGTCGCGGTGAGGTCACCAGTTTCGCTGATCTTCAGCAAATGATTCTGCTCTTCCTCTGTTGTTCCGAGCTTCACCTTGCTCAGTAATGTATTTGGCTACAGTAGCAAACAGAAAAGGTGCTACATAAGCATAAAGATACACATATACAATTGTACATGAACAGAGATAATTTGCTCACATATTATATAACACATACATAGATGATCATTGATCACATACTTACATCAACAGATAAAAATTGTTTCATGGGTGAATATCCAATTCCCATTTTCATCAGCAGTCATTCTAGACCTCTGAGTATTTTCGTTGAAGAGGTGCTATATAAATAGTTTGTGATCGCTTCAAATCTCAATCAAATCCTAATCCACATCAAAACTGTCGTTGAATTCTGATAGATCAGGAATCCCAAAGCAGTTAAGACAATCAATATGCAAGTAGAAATAGATGAGAACACGACGAAAAGAAATAAAATCTGAAGAAATTAGTTTGAGACTTGACAAGAGAACAAGCCGCTGTTAACCCTTTACCCGTTTTTCCCGAGAATATCCGCTGAAAAGACGGGCTTAATGGGAAAAATGAACGGGTAAAGGGTTAAACTGAAACACAGCTCACTCATCAGAACATCGATATGGACTTACTTTCTTGATGGCGTTTGCAAAGTCAACAATTATTCTAAGCATGATTCCAGTTTCGGCAAAGTCCTTTTCCATGAACGGTTCCTCTGCGCAGATGACACGTATCGCCAGTCCAGGTCCTGGAAGAAAAAAACAAACAACGAAACCATTCAATTATAATTACTTAAGCTGACTAAGACCACACATACATTAAGTCACACCTCTCAAACAAGAAACCCACTTTAATAGTTGCATAAAATCATGCATGCAACCGTTAATCATGCAAATTCCTTAATTGATGCATAAATGATATAACCATTATGTGAATGCAAAAAACTGATTCATACATAATATAACCATTATGTAAATGCTTTAATTGATGCATGCATGTGACACAAAATCATTAAGCAAATGCCTTAACCAATAAACAATATAATTTGGTTTTGATCATTAAGCAAACTGATAATATAGTCATTCTACTAATACCTTCATTGACCCATACAAAAAAAATTGTCCAGAAAATACAAAATCATCAACACAATCATATAAAAAAATTTACTCACAGAAATTTCCAAATAAATGATAAAAAACATGTCTAAAAAGTCAAACAAATTCCAACTGGCACAAATTAGAAAAGCAAGTTATACTTTAGAGCAAAAATTGCTCCAGAACGTTTTACCAACGCACAAGAATGTTATGAAGAGATGCCTTTCTTGAGTGTGCTTAACTTTGGCGTCCATGCCAACGACTGCTTTTTAACCCTTTAATGCCGAGATGGTAGTAAATGGTATGGGAAATCCTATACCCTCCGGCATTAAAGGGTTTTAAATCAGAATTCCTCTTACATGGAATCAGCTTCCATGGAATGTTATTTTCGTACCTGGAAACGGATGTCGCTGGACAATTTCATCTGGCAGGTCAAGGTCGTGACCAATTATGCGCACCTCATCCTTGTGGAAGTCTTTTAGAGGCTCAACAACTCGGCCCTTCAAAATATTTCAAAATATGTCAAAATAATTTCGACTGACAGTTAATATCGATATCTGAAAATGCATGCGGCAGAGCTGAAGTGTATATACATTGAGCGCCTTTCAGAAAGTTAAAATCCATTTTTATTAACTTCTACGATCAATCAGTAAAAACAGGTCAACTATCAAAAGGTCAGGTCAATAGTTGTCCTTACAAAAAAAATTGGTTTGGCTCCATTTATAATCAAATGTAACCAAACGAAGGTTCAGACGAATCAGAAAATTTTCAGCTCAACTGTTTTTAACTTTACTGTAATATTTTAATTTATATATTTCCAGCACTGAGTGATGCACAGTTCAAACTTGTAAACACAACATCCAAAATGAAAACAGAGGCTAATGACAGCTGTCCATCATATTTTCGTAGTGATGGCCAAGAAGTGAGATTCCAAAAATATGAAGTCAAGAACATTTATTTATGCCAACAACAGATTTGCAGATACAAAAGGTTATTATTTTCAATGCGAAAGCAACACAGAGCAAGGTTAATGAGAGGGTGACGCAGGTCAGACAGGTGGTTGTTACCTGCTTCCGTAGCTCTCTGACAAGATCCGTGTCATTGTGATGAGTCTTAATGGCATCCGCTTTGTGACTGGCCAATTCAGATGCACTTTCAATGAGGTCAGGTCGAAGGGTTCCTGTATAAACAAACCAGGTCAAATGCCATTATTGGCACATAATATACACAAAACAAAAGTTATAAATGTAAATACAGCCTAACACAGAAAAGAAAAATCAAACTTTAGTAGCCAAGCAACGTAAAGTCATACAATGTTAGTCCTGTTCTCTTTCTAAACATGGCCGTAACAGTTTAACAAAACAAACCAGACCACACAAAACCTAACATTGGCTTCTTTTAAAAGTGGAAGTTTACCTTTAAATAATACCAGACCGAGTCTTGCTATTTACATTTGAATTAATATCATTTATGCATAAATATCGAACCAAGATAAACTGAGTTTTCCAATTTTGTCCAAGACTTTAACAATGGGTTTCCACTGTTTTCCAGACTTTTGTATTTAGTACAATCGTCAATAAAGTGCTCATCTAATTCAAGTATAAAGCGGTAATGGGAGTGCTCTCAATGCTGTTTGCTTACAACAAACTTTATTGGCCATGCCATGAGTCAAATGGAGGGGAGCACCTTTGAGTAGTTTCCTTGAAGAGGTGCTATATAAGTACTTGAATGAATTAATTAATTTAAAATAACTGCAATTAGTTTACCTTGTCCTAGATAAACATCCTCTGGTGACAGATTCATTTCAGCGATCAATTCATTGGCCACCTAAACAAATAATATACAAATAAAATATATAGCTTTACATGATATATAAATATAAAGGCACGTATAAAAAATATGAATAAATATAATTATATATTATGCATTGATACCATATCGTATGTGCAATCTAATTAGGCATTTCAACAAGCTTACACAACCGAGTAACTACGACCAGGGCTTTTTTAACGTGCAGCTGTACACAAAATGTGCAGAACTTGTAGAAACACTTCTGTACAGTTAAAACTAGCAAAAAGGTCATTGTCCTCCGATTGGAAGTAATTTACCATGGATGTTGGGAAAGAAAAGGAGTTGTGCTGTTCTAAAAATTCCTTAAAAACAGCCCTGACTACGACAACTAATTCGATTTTTAAAACAATTCAGATCAATGACCTGGACAATAGAAACATAATAAATACTCAACAAGTAGACTCCACAACAAAACCGGAAATTAAACAACAAATTACATGAGCAAAAACAACCATAAGCCTCCCCTAAACTCTCCATCAATTCCCCAGAGTTGTGATCGTTGATTCCCGCTATACGATCGAAAACTGGACACTACATTAGCGCCATCTAACATACGTTCATGAAAGTGTCTCCGATGATTTTCCGTTTCTCTTCCGGATCTGTCGTCTGGCAAAGCATCTTCGTCTTCTGCTTCTGCGCGCCGATGCAGTTGCGTTCGCCTGAAGTCATCGTCACCGCGTTGTAGAACGTATGCGACGCGTTCACCGCTACACAACAGAAGCACATTTCGAATAAATTCACCGCCACACAACAGAAGCACATGTAGGATAAATTCACCGCTACACAACAGAAGCACATGTACAATAAATGCACCGCTACACAACAGAAGCACATGTAGGAAAAATTCACCGCTACACTCAACAGAAGCATATGTAGAATAAATTCACCGCTACACAACAGAAGCACATGTAGAATAAATTCACCGCTACACGACAGAAGCACATGTAGAATAAATTCACCGCTACACAACAGAAGCACATGTAGAGTAAATTCACCACTACACAACAGAAGCACATGTAGGATAAATTCACCACTACACAACAGAACGCACATGTAGAATAAATGCACCGCTACACAACAGAAGCACATGTAGGATAAATTCACCGCTACACTCAACAGAAGCATATGTAGAATAAATTCACCGCTACACAACAGAAGCACATGTAGAATAAATTCACCGCTACACGACAGAAGCACATGTAGAGTAAATTCACCACTACACAACAGAAGCACATGTAGGATAAATTCACCACTACACAACAGAACGCACATGTAGAATAAATTCACCGCTACACAACAGAAGCACACGTAGAATAAATTCACAGCTACACAACAAAAGCATATTTTGAATAAATTCACCGCTACACAACAGAAGCACATGTAGGATAAATTCACCGCTACACTCAACAGAAGCATATGTAGAATTCTGTGAAAGGAAAAAGATGATGATAACAAATACTTGGTTCCAGCATGAAAAAAGAAGAAGATACACATGGAAGGCACCAGGAGATACAGCGAGATACCAACTAGACTACATATTGGTACGATCAAGATATAGGAATAGTGTAAAGAACTCAAGAGCAATGCCCGGAGCAGATGCAGACACGGACCACAATCTGGTCGTCATGAATATACAAGTAAGACTGAAATTCATGAAGAAGAAGAAGAAAAACAGGAAAAGATGGAATAAAAAGAACTTGAAGGAAAAGAGCAAAGAACTAGGAGAGAGAATAGAGGAAAACCTAATAGAGAAGGAGGGATCATCAATAGAGGAAAGATGGAAAGGATTAAAAGAGGCTATCATAAAGAGTGCCAATGACATAATAGGAACAGAGGAAGCAACACCAGCAAGGAAACCATGGGTAACAGGAGAGATGATAATGGAAATGGAGGAACGAAGAAAATGGAAGCACCAAAGCACAGAAGAAGCAAAGAAAGAATATAGAAGACTAAACAACAAACTGAGGAGAACAACGGAGGCCAGAGAAAAATGGTGGGAGGAGCAATGCAGAGAGATTGAAGAACTACAGCAAAAAGGAATGGATAGTATGGTATACAACAAAGTGAAGAATCTATCAAGGAAAACGGGGAAGGGAGGAGGAATAGAGATTAGAGATAAACAAGGCAACATACTAAGCGAAGTTGGAGAAGTTAAAAATCGGTGGAAAGAATACATAGAGGAATTATATAAGGACGAAAACTCCAATGGAACAGAAGAAGAGGAGAGAAGGGAGATGGAAGAGCAGATAGGGGAAGCAAAAGAAGATATTGGCCCAGAATTGCTGGCAGAGGAAGTAAGAGCAGCAATAAAAGAAATGAAAGACAACAAGACAGAAGGGTATGACGATATACCAGCAGAGATGTTGAAGAGTCTGGATGGGAGAGCAATGAAGGAAATAATCAAGATATGTCAGGAGATATACACATCAGGAATATGGCCGGAAGACTACCTACACTCCATCATGGTACCAATCAAAAAGAAGCCAAACGCAACAAGATGTGAGGACCACCGCACGATCAGTCTCATTACACATGCGTCAAAGATCTTGATCAGGATACTAACAAAGAGGATACAAGCGAAAACAGATGCAATACATGAGATAGGAGATGATCAGTTCGGCTTTAGGAAGGGCATGGGAACTAGAGATGCAATTGGGTCGCTGAGAGTAATAACTGAACGAAGCTGCGAAATAGGAAAGGATGTATACATATGTTTCGTAGACTACGAAAAGGCGTTCGACAGAGTGGACTGGAAGAAACTGATGAAGGCATTGAGAAGAGTTGGAGTGGACTGGAGGGATAGAAGATTGATAGGCAATCTGTATATGGGGCAAAAAGTACAGATAAGAATAGATGGAGAATACTCAGAACAGGGGAAGGTAGGAAGGGGGTGAGACAGGGATGCCCACTGTCACCATTGCTGTTTAACATTTATATAGAGGAGATAATCAAAGAGGCATTGGAGGAACTGGAGGAAGGGATAAAAGTTGGAGGAATGTGGATCAGGGCATTAAGATTTGCAGACGATCAAGCAATGATGGCAGGAAGTCAGGAAGGGTTACAAACAATGATGGACAGACTGAACACAACATCAAAAGAGTATGGAATGAAAATCAACAAAAAGAAAACAAAGGTTATGAGAATAAGCAAAGGAGAGCAGAAGGTAGTCAAAATATACATTGATGGAGAAGAACTGGAACAAGTCACGGAATTCGCTTATCTCGGCAGTACTATTACGGAGGATGCAAGGTGTCACAGAGAAATACAACGGAGGATTGTACTAGGAAAAGATGCATTTGAAAAGAGAAAAGAGATACTGAGAGGTGGAATCAGTAAAGAACTGAAAAAGAGAATGGTAAAAACCTTAGTGTGGAGTGTGATGCTATATGGATCGGAGACATGGACTATGAGGATGGAAGACATCAAGAGAATAGAAGCATTTGAAATGTGGTTATGGAGACGGATAGAAAGAATCAGCTGGAGGGATCATGTAACGAATGTGGAGGTATTGACAAGAGTTGGAGAAAAGAGATCGATGATACACACAATTAGAGAAAGACAAAGAAGATGGATAGGGCACACACTCAGAGGAGACTCGATGCTAAGAACAATCATAGAGGGGAAACTGGAGGGGAAAAGAACGAGAGGAAGACCAAGACAAAGACTGTTGGACTGGATGATGAAAGACGGTTATCAGAAGCTGAAAAAGAATGCACAGAACAGGGAAGAATGGAGACGTCAAACATTCGAACCTGCCTAAGGGCAGAGAACAGAAAGAAGAAGACAACAGAAGCACATTTTGAATAAATTCACCACTACACAACAGAAGCACAACTCGAATAAATTCACCACTACACAACAGAAGCACATTTAGAATAAATTCGCCGCCACACAACAGAAGCACATTTAGAATAAATTCGCCGCCACACAACAGAAGCATATTTTGAATAAATTCACCGATACACAACAGAAGCACATGTAGAATAAATTCACCACTACACAACAGAAGCACATGTAGAATAAATTCACCACTACACAACAGAAGCACATGTAGAATAAGAAGCAAAATCGTTAATCGTCAGCAGTAAAGTACAGAAATGTTGTAATGGATTCAATTTTGAATTTGAAATAATCATCATTCAACAATAATACAGAAACGTCAATGGATTCAACTTTAAATAAAAATTAATCATTAATCAATGAAAAGAAAGAAATTTATGTTGGACAGCAATTGATCTAAATTATTTTATGCAGTTTAAAATAGCACCTCTTCAACGTTGCCCACTCAGAGTGTTTTAATCATTAGCCTCCCTACCTTAACCACAATAAAATAATTGTATTTTAATTTGTAATAATTGCAGATAAAGCTTCACTTGAAGTGCTACTACAGTCCAATGGTACTTATCCAATGGTACTTATCCAATGGTACTTAGCTGGATCACATCACATCCAGTTTATTCTGAAAATCATTCTAGAATTTATATAGCTCCCTTTCAAGAAGACAATACACAGCGAGTCATTTGTGTCGTCGTCTGACCTTGGAGCTTAAGTCCGAGCTTCTTCAGCGATTCTTCCACCTTCTGGCTTTCTTTCTGCCGCATGAAACCGTTGTCAATGTGCAACGCGATCACCTGATCCTCCTTCAGAGCGCAGTGCAGAAGCGCCGCACAAACGGTCGAGTCTACTCCACCACTCACGAGCATCTGAGCCAATCACACAGTAACAACTCTCAATGCATTGTTAAACATTTGCAAAACCAAAAGAGATGACACTGGCATTTACAGACAAACACTGGAATTAAGGTGATATGGTGCTCGATAGTACAGTGATTAGCACACTTGACCGTAAATTTCGAGGTCGGTTTCATATCTCAAGTCAGCACAGAAATTCTGATTCAGATATCTGCGCCTCCCTGCATCCCAGCCAATTAGGCTATTACGAGCATTTACACAGACCAAAACGACTTCAGAAAACACTTACAAACCAAAACAGGCTGCAAATTACATGCTAGACAACAGTATTGTACTGTATTGTACATGACCATTAATTAAACGCATCTCTCAGCAAAACCTTTCAGAAGCGCTCCCACAGTGACTGGCCCCAGAGAAGAGGCTGGATTTGAGGCAAGAGAAAGATGAGGAAAGACCTCCAGAGCAAAAAGTCAGAGTGAACTGATGATGGAAGTCATTCCATACACGATATAAACGACCTCACATACAAGGTCAAGATGAATTAGAAACCCAGAGGCAAGTCCCCTACCAGAACTTTGTGGCTGCCGACGGTCTCGCGAATGTACTTAATGCACTGCTCCTTGCGACACTGCAGGTTGTAGCTGCCTTTGCACTTAGCGATCTCGTACAGGAAGTTCCTCAGCATCGCCGTTCCGTTTTCCGTCAGGTCGACCTCCGGATGGAATTGGACGCCGTACATGTTCAACTTCTGATTGGCTATTGCTGGAAAACAGGAAATCAGCCGATCAACATTATTTCTCCATATTGTGGACTTTCAATTCGTATCGAATTCATCGTGTGTGTGTGTGCGACACTTTCATATCTATTCGCTTTATTGAGCTCTTGCTGACATACCGCAGCCCGTTACAATGAAAGAATTGAGTAATGGTTAACACGCTGGCCAAGAATCCGTTGGGCGGATTTGATTTGTAGGCTGCTATTAGCGCCATTGTAATTGCAAAGCTGTCTGCTCAGTTGGTAGTTAAGTTTAATTAAGATTACTGCAAAACTTGTAAATGTAAAGCGCAGTGCGTCTTGCAGGCGTTTCGATAAAGAAAATTTATTATTATTATTATTATTAGAGAAACTATGGATTCGAACCTCCAACCTTCCAGTTCCAAGACGACGCCACCACTACACCACCGCGCCCCACAGTTTGTACTGATCTCAACCTCCCAGCCTGTGCCGGTACTAGTTTAACCTTCCAGCTAGTGTTGGTACTATTTTAACCTCCCAATCTGTAATGATAAAAGATCTTTTGTTTATATAGATAATAAATTTAGTTTTACCGGCTACGGTTGTTCCTGAGCGAGCCACTTCCTTGAAACCATCGGCGAGAGCTTCAACGCTGTCTCCATGAGTCAGTAGGACAGACTGCTTCTCTGATCCCAAACCCCTTCAACAAATAAACAGCATTTATAAAATAATATTGATAAACAAAAACAAAAAAAAAACAGAATTAATTTGAACAAATCATACCAGCACTTGTGGAATGGCTGATTTATGATTAATTCCACGAAAAACTGATGCCTATTTATTAAACCGAAACTTTTGACCTTTAACAAATTTCTTCGTCCAAAAGCACCAATTTGATACTAATTGTATACAAAGTGAAACTGAGAAATTTACATGCAGAAAGTAGAAACAGATCTATGAATCTATGAAAAATAGCGATGTTCTCATTTTCGAGCTTTGCATTTTTCAAGTGCTTGCAAATATCTTACTGTGACTATTGCGATTTGCCAATCCTGCAAAAATATCAACAGGTGCCCATGTACATTGAACACACTTCACAATTTGGCTGTCACTGGCAAAAAGGTTACAAGTTGAACACTTGAAAGATGAGCCACACTGGTTAACCCGTCATTTTCACTACATGCTCCTTGTCAAGGTGTTGCGGGTTTAGAAAATAACGTCAATTTATGAAAGGTCTAAAATATCCATTCATATATTATGAAAGCAATGTGGGGTGATTGGCCCACAAAATGCATGAGATGCAACACAGAGAAGAGGCAATGAAAAAATAATTCTTGCATACATAATAATCAATATCCTATGGCCTGATTTACTAATAGCTCAGTGGCAAGTGGTACAAATTAATCCTCACACATTAAAGCAAAACAAACCAATTCTCGACCAGTTGAAAAAATACAAAGTCCAGATATATATACTACTTCAAAACAGATTAACTCATTATGGAGATTTATACAATGCCCCTTCAAGGTAACTACTACTCAGAACGGTTTAAGACTGCAATAAAATGCATCTCAGTAAACCCTAGACATTTAACGTGATAGATAGATAATAAAACGAATGAGCATACTTGAATAGAGGACAGCTGGAATCGATGGACACCATGAACTGACCGTCTTCACGACTGTCTGTCTTTCGAATGCTTCCGCCAAAATGATGATTCATCATCTGAAAAGAAGTCGCACATCAAATATTAAACCGCGATTTCACAATCAACGTCTAAACACACCAATGTCAATTCTGATCTTAAGAAAGGGTAATAGTCGTAAGATTTACAAAACATAGCAAATATATAAACAAATATATTATATTCATTATCACAATCGTTAGTATGTATATACTTTATTTCTCTTATTTTATTTCTCACGTTTGATATAGCGCCAATTCACGCTCGCTAATCAGAGACGCTCACGATTACAGCGCAAACACTGCATCGGAGTTTCACGCTGAAGCGTTGAGCAATTGCGAGTGAAGGACTTGCTCAAAGTCAGTATGCGGTGGCTTGAGATGGATTCAAACCTGCAACCCTACAGTTCCAAAGGCACCAAAACCACTGTGCCCCACATACAACAAATATAAATTATATATAAATATATAGTTACAATATGGAGGAAATAACAAATCACATGGCATGAAAAGTGAGCTCTTGCACGTACAACACTAATAATGCTCTGTCGTCTACCCATGGAAAAAGGAGCACAAAAAATGTCGCACCTGCATTCCATAGCAGATGCCTAGAACTGGAATGTTGCAGTGAAAAATCTCCGGGTCGTAGATCAACGCGTCCTCAGCGTAGACGGAATTCGGTCCACCCGATATAATGATTGCTCTACAAGAAATATTACGAAACCTTAAATGACGATTTGCATGCAGTTCAAACAATAACCAAACAATTTATTCAATCAAGAAATTGATCAAATGCAGACCAAAAACTATATCTGTAATAACAGCATCTCTTCTTAGAGACTGCACTGGTGTAAAAATGAAACCAGAGTTCATGGTCAAGGTTGCTATAAGGTCATGATTCATGAACTTCAGTAAACCATAAAAACAATTACGAAGTCTGAAATAACCATAACCTCACTTTTTTATTGAAACCAAAAAATAAGAGTTTAACAGACATAATAGACGTGTTATAAATACAATGCGTGGCTCAAACGGAGAGTCCTAATGGAGTCCCGCTAACAGGGGTCAAGCTAGAATAAATATTGAATTAAACAGCGATAAGAAGGTGATCAGGAAAAAACTGAAAGTTTAGGTTTGAATACACAGATAAGAGAAAAGTTTCTACAGAACAAAAGCTTAACCAGTTAACAAATATGCACATGAGGCAAACTTAACAAACCTGTAAAAAAGCGAAATATGAAGAAGTTTTAAACTCAAAGAAACTATTGACACTTCTGAGTTGGAGTGGAGATTATTCCAAATTGCAGGACCAGCATATTTTATACAGAATTTACATGTGTTAGTACGAATGGGGATTCCCTGACCATAATCTAACAATGCAACTCCATAATCAATCAATTCTTCAAACAACTCAGGCAATTTGATAACATTTTGGTAATCGAGCATCTCATGTAAATTCAACACTCTTGCCAGTTGACCCGCTTCTACAGGAAATGCTGACTGATCACAAAACAAGAACAGATCAATGTGTTTTCTCACTTGAACTGTTTTTCCTTCAGTGTTGAAGCTTTTGTATTCAGAGGCAGGAAGTCGGTGTCAACGAACAGTTCACGAACTCTACGGTCGATGACCTGAAAAATCCAACAGCACGACATTCTCTTATTACACCGCAGTTCATGGTAGGTAATTATTGGTTAGAGCACTTGCTCTGTAGCATAGAGATACGATGCTGTAGATGGATCTTGAGGAAAAGCTCTTAAACTTATACACACATCAGTAAAATCTTAAATCTTAATCTGTAGTGCTAAGCACCAGTGAGTGAAAAATTTCACTCAATGTCTGTACACGGTAACTGCATCGTATTACAAGTCAAGAACTAACCAATTCCGAAAATTGCTCTCAACACGCAACGGAATTTGTAACTATGTCAAGTGATCCCTCGAATGAACAACTCACCTTTCCGTACTGAGCGCCTGCGTCCAATATGGCCACCTTCTCAAAGGATTCCAGTCCATTCACTTGGGCGGCCATTGCCTCTAAACAGAAACAGTTAACAGTTGAGCATGTCTTATGTGACTCAATCCGGGTAAACAGCAGAATGGACATTCAGGGCAATATTGAACCGAGTCGCACCACTTCGATGGTTTTTCAGTCGTCATCCGTATACTCTCAACACTACAGACACAGGCGCAATCGCCCAAAAGTTCGTCTAAATTTATATAACTCCAATCACAAAGATCTTCCTTGGAACACATTTTATTTAGTACGCAAGTTCTTTTTATCATGAAATTAATTCGTTTTATCGCTATGACTATCGTCAACAAAAACAAGTTGGAATAGCCGGGTGAAGGCCTCCCAGAAAAAGCCCCGGATAATACACATCGAAATTCTCTATCAATTACGTTTACCCAATTTTCGTCGGCTTCATATCCCTTCGATATCCCAGGTTAAACAAATTTAAAGATTTCATCGATGACAGCAAGGCGGCTTTTACAAAAGTCAGCATGAATATTAGCAAATGTACTGTGGATTTGAATCTAAACCACGCCAGAGTATCGACAACTAACGGGTATTATCCGAAAAAGCTACTAATTGCACGTTATTAAAAATCAACGTTAAGCACGAAGTGCGCGCTTAATCGCCACATGAGTATAGACAGCGCAAGATAACTTCGTCGCTTGTATTAATTGCACATGTTTGGTAACGGGATATAACACTTTAACAATTCAGCACAGTTTACTAGCATTTTAGTGACGGTTTAAGACAAAATCAAGATAATTACTTATTCAATTGCAGCCGTTGGAGAACGATAAAATGCGAAATTATTAAGAAGTTAGCGGTCAGAGAGAAGAGACATAGATCTCTACGCTGCGGGATGAGGAGATAGGTACATAGAGTTTGGAATAGACTTTTGTGCTTCCGGTGCGTGAAAAATCTGTCATGGAACCAGCCCAAAATAATATTGGCGCTATTTAAATCTACAAGACGTACTATTAGTCTTGTCGGATAGGCTACAAGTATATACGATCTAAGCTCATCCAAGAAGTCAAATTTTGAAGTAGCCCGGTATCGCATTGGATAACACGCTGGCATGAAGAGCGAGATCTAGGTAGGCTCCCGAGATAGAGCCCCGTAGGGCGGACATGCTGTGCAGGCTGCTATTAGCGCCGTGTATTGCAGGCTGTCTGTTCTGTTATAAGTTCAGATTTATGTCTTCTGTAGGCTAGGCCTAATGTGCACTTTTGCTAATTATTTAAATTGCACAAAATCAATCTGCACTGTAACCACAAAACTCTGCGTCATAATAATTATTTGCAGCTGAATGTCTGATCCTGCGACTATACGAACGGTGTTTTGATCCAACGCCTAAATTCTCAAGAGTTCAATAATAATAATAATATTGTAATGATGTGCTGTTGTTGCTGCTGCTGCTGTTGTTTTGCTGCTGTTGTTGATGATGAGCATGATGACCATGATGGCGATCACGATCATACCGACGGTGTGGAAATAATAATAATAATAATAATTACGACGATTTATATGGCGCAGTAACACAGCCATGCCGTTACAAGGGCGCCTTACAGAAAACCAGCTACACCGGATAAGCCCTAGCGAACAAGTGTGATTTTAGCCTGGCTTTGAAAGACAAAATATAATATTTGAACTTTGCTTTAGCTGACACGTCAGACGCTGAGGCGATAGCAACTCTCTGGGTCGAGCTATTTTCCAACCCGTTCGATGGGTTACCTGATATAATAACCTACCCCCAGGGCCTGGTAAACTAACAGTAGGCCTAATGATAACAAATTAATAGGCTATGAAGCGAACAAATATGATATGAAGTGAAATTCACCCGTTGACCGTTGGACGATTTCAGAAGTCACGCGAGAATGAGACCATGATAGTCCTCTGTTCTGGTCTAGTTTAGCAGAGATCGAAAGTCAAAGGTTGAACCCACGTATTAGGCTATAATGACTGTGGTTGAACCAGAACAAATCTGAAAGGTCATTTCAGTCTGACTCACTACAATAACACTGGAATAATAGAATGTCAACAACGAAGTCAGTCGCACTCAATAACAGTCTGTCGTCGCATCACGAAAAATCTGCCTGGCTGTCTGTCTGCTTGGCTTCCGTCTGCATAGCTTATCTCTTATAGGCCTACTCCATACAGGAAAGGTCACAGAACCCGACCAGACTGTATCCATGGTATTCGCGTCCAAGATTCATCCATGCACGAGCGCTCTATCCCTGCCTGCCTGCCTGTATGCCTGTCTGCCTGCCTGTCTGCCTGCCTAAATATTGAAGGGGGTGCTGGGCAGAGCATGACCAATACGCTGTACGGATGCATAGGGGCATGTTCAAGCAAACTGACTGTGCTATGTCGGTGGAAAGATGAGAAGGTGACGTAGAGGACTCACCCTCATATCATATGCCGAGGCTAAAAAATTAAATCGCCAACGCTTCATGCCTATGACTGCCACAGGGTCAACTTATAGGCCCCTACATTGTGTTCTTCTTATGCGTGCCTGATTCACAAAGCTGCAGGCCGGGGGAATAATTACAGATTTACAGATCCAATCATTCAAAGGATTTTTAAAGGAAATTTGCTCGATTGCTTTATTGGAGCCTTAGAACAACACCCTTGCTTATCACTTTGGAACCAGCTCGATGTCGTTATCAGCATGCATGCTCTGATAAAGCCAGATTGCATACACATACATGTAGGCCTACAAAATAATTATACACACACAGTACCCTCGCAATGGGAAGAGACAGATGCGGCCACCCTATCCTCACAGATAAGGCCTTATTTGGATTGCACTGTGTAAACTCTAGACTCTCACGACGGGGGTTATTGTATTTCGGGGACCCGCGCCATCCCTCGTCAGCAGGGGGCGTGCGCATCAGGCGGACGCTCAACAGAGGGCGTGTCATGTACCGACTCAGAGCGTAGTATCTAATAGCAACCACTTTCAATGGGTTTAATTTGCCGCGCTTACAGCAGCTGGGCCAGCAGCGGCGTAGCCTACTGCGCTGCTGGGCAAGCAGCAACGGCAGATGACGTTGGGGGCGGAGTCTCGAGTGCACGTGCCCTTTGAGTATGAGACGCTACAACAAAACGCTGTCTGGCGCATTGTTTTGACTGTGGCTGGCGTCGTGGGGTGTTCACGGTTCAGATTCTTGGAAAGCTTCCCTGAAACGTCCACACGAAGAGACAAAGATGGCTGCTGCCCTGTTCGCCGGAAAGTGGAAGCTGGAGTCAAGCGACAACTTTGATCAGTACATGAAAACAGTTGGTAAGACAACTTTCTAGTTTCTACGGTAAAAATTCTACCGTAGGCTATACTGTATTACTGTCAATCTTTTTTCTAACGTAGTGGATCCGCTCACGCCCCGAGCGTTAGCGGAAACCATGTGCTACATTCACGCCCGTAACGTTATTGGTCGCACTGGCTACGGACGGTGCATTGCAGGCTACCATTCGGGCTAACACCCGTCGGCCAATCAGGTTAGCGGAAAACAATATGGAAGAGTCGAATACCGTAGGGGAGGAGGTTGTCGAGTACAATTTATGCCCATCCTTTGTAAACCCTACTGTCAACAGCACGTGCTGCGTGTCGCAGGGTCTCACGATTTTAGACGAATTGCAATGTAAAACGTTTAAAATGTCTTACAAATGACCCTACGTATGGAGGAACATTTTGCACAGGTAATCATGCGCTCTTTATCCATGGGCGTCCGCAGGAATTTTTCTAGGGGGGCGCAAGCTTTTAAATAATTGCCACATGGTCCAAATTTAATGTGTGACAGTTTGAATTTCCATATTACCACGAGAGGAGGATGGCATCCGCGTTCACGAAGCCTGGGTCAATCCAGGCGCGCCCTCCCTGTGAGTAGGCCTACCTTCGGGGAAACTAAGGATGCCACCAGCTGACCGAATTCATCCGAATCCCGGTCCACGCTCCGACAAGACCTGGAGCAGTAGCATACGCGAAGAAGAAGACGAGAGAATCATATAGCCTACCTATACGTTAGTCGCCAAAAGAAAGATATATATGTTCAACTTGTAGAACGAATCGATAATCACATTGAAAATCGCAAAATCGCAACGAAATAATCTAAATTTATGTGCAACTATGCGAAAATCCAGGGGGGCGCACTTGCGCCCCCTTGCGCCCCGCTGCGGACGCCCGTGTCTTTATCGTTAAATTTAAGCATGGTTATAACATAGAAGACCTAGGTGTCGTTCGCGTATAGGGTATAAGGTTTCGCGTCGTGAGGGTCGGTTAGGGTTAGTGTTAGGGTTAGTGTCGTCATTAGATTCTTAAGATTTTTGCGTCGTGAGGGTCGGTTAGGGTTAGTGTTAGGGTTAGTGTCGTCATTAGATTCTTAAGATTTTTGCGTTGGTTTAGCAGTTGTTGGCCAAGCTAGCCTAATAGCTTGACCATCAACTGCTAACATCAACTACCTTCTCCCCCCCTGCGGTCTTCGCCTCTTCCAGACGGTTCACGTGACGGGCGTGAGCGGATCCACGACCTTTTTCTAAGGCTCGGTCAATCATCAATGCACACTGGCATGGAGATCAGCGGAGCAGAGTTCGATTCCCGAAGCCCCTCCTGTAGGATAGACGTGCTTTGTAGGCTGCTATTAGCGCCCTTGTATTGCAGGCTGTTTGTTCTGTCAGTTGTTAAAATTGATGTTAATCAAGAATAAGATAATTATACTGTAACCGCTTGCGGGTCTGTCGCCCGGATTGTTGAATAAATGAAAAATTATTATGATGCCATAAAAAACACACAAGCTTTTATGAGGCCATTGAAGGCGACGTGCGTTCTATAAGCTTACATGCATATTATGAGCTCGTGTTGAAATTACTTGAATACACACTACATTCATAAATGTAGCCTACATGAAGTCTATACACATAGCATATATCATACATAATTATAGCTTACAGGTATTAAGCGGTATACAAATGATTAGGCCTACTTTGAAGTTTTTAAGCTAGGCTGGTCTTAGGGCCTAATCGACCGTTGATAGCGTATAAAGTTTACTAAAAGCTATATAGCTGAAGGGTCACAAGATGAATGAAGAATTCTTACAGATGGTGGGAGAGAAAAAGTCCATGCTGGGTAAAATACGAAGACGGCAGAGAAAATGGATTGGTCGCATCGTGGAAAGAGACTCCATAGGCCTATAGTACGAGACAACATCGAAGGAAGAATGGAGGGAGAAATACACGAGGAAGACCAAGAATTAATGATACTACTTGACTGGATGGTGACAAAGGCAGGCTACAGAGGACTGGAGAGAGAGAGGCATAACAGACGAGTGGACATTTAATACAAACCAGGGACGGATACAGAAATTTTGACGGGGTGAGGGGCAACATTTTTTCCTTGGATTGGGAAAAGTTTTGGTCATCTTTGGCCAAAAATCTTAAGTATGACCTTTTTCAAAGTCAATTTATCTAACTCGCTTGAATGTGTATACCATATATATCTCCCAAAGTTCTTTATCCTCTGTTTTTTAGTCATATGCTAAGTAGCACTTAAGTAGTACTTTTCCCTTTTTCTCTCTCACCTTTCCCCCGCAGCATTAATTGAAAGCTTGTTATTGAAACCTAATGGGGGGGGGGGGGTGTCGTCCTGTGCAAATTCTTAATGGGGGGGGGGGGGGAATGGCCAGATTGCCTCTCTCTGGATCCACCTCTGATACGAACCAGACTGAGGGAAGACAACGAGAGAAGAATACATATAAGCGTACATGTATGTGTGATTGTGATGTGAACGTATAAAGCAAATGCAATGTACTGTAAATCTCATAAATTTCTTAGTGCCATGCAAAGGCCAATTCAGGGAACCAGCATAAAAAAGGAAAAAATGGCGCCACATAAATTACCCAAGTCCAGAGACAGATGTGTAGACAAACGCATGAATCGATGAAATGGCGATTATATTGCTACGCTGGTATACACCTTCCTTTTTCCAGGCTTGGGACTGGCAATGCTAAAGTAGTACGAGCATTGACGGAGTTTGTTGCATGTAATGTAATGTAAATGTAAATCTTCGAGAATTTCTCAGCACCCACAAAAGCCACGTCAGGGAGACAAGCTTATTCACCGGCGATTATGATTATGATCTATGATTTATATAAATAAACTGCGATCGATTCAAATCTAGGAGATAAGCCATGGCATGATGGCACCGTCCGTCGGTGTCAGAATCGGCAGGCACAGAGTTGCAGGCATCGGATGTATATGCATGATCTAATGGGAAATTGGTTCATTTTTGCCGGTATCTTGATTATCCAGACGGCAGGGTGAGAATGGAGAGGGGATGAGTTGGTTCAAGCACCAGCTTTTGTTATTTGATATTCTTGGGATCAATAAACAAGTTGAAGTAGGGCCCATGCACCAGTTCTACGGGCAGTTTTAAATGAAATTGCACAGCTGTAAAAACATTTTAATTAAGTTAAAAATAGTTAGAAAAGTTCATTGTAGTTCGACTTTGAATTATTTATTCCCCATGCAGGATGAGAAGGGGGGTGTGCAATTCTGAACTTCCTTAAAATAATTAACCCTGGTTACAATGTAAGGTCTTAGGTGCAATTCTGAAACTTCTTTAAAATAAGTCCTGGTCACACAGTAACTAAGGTCTTAATTGCATATCCCCAAACTACACATAAATCAATGTCTAATCCCACAGTTTTTTCTACGATTCTCATGCACTAATAGACCTATAAGTTTTTCTACGATTCTCATGCACTGATAGGCCTATAATTTTTCTACGATTCTCATGCTCCCAGCCGGTTGTAGCTTTAGACCTAAGCGGAAATATTATTTTCTGATTATCTGATGGATATGACATTTTCCGGGTACAGTACTTGACTTCTGTCAACAATTGACGTTTGTCAAACACAAATAGTACCATCGTTATTTGCCTTTCCTGATAATTGTTAACTCCTGTTGCCCCACCATGCATGCATGATGGATCACGGCTGTCGTGGGATTCTATTTAAATTGTATACATAATAATTATATACGACAGTTTAGCATCATCAGGATATCAAGCTGTACTTTAGGCTGCTTTATAAAAATATAACATAATTATAAAAAAATATACTATACTTCATGACTGATGCGCAAGTGTGTGCACTCAAGTCATTTTTCATTAGCCGTCGCTGGGCTTGGAGCACTCCTGACACGTAACTTACCTAAGTAGGTTTCTTGATGGTGCGCTATATAAATCCATAGAATGAATGTCAGTATGTATGTATGTATTTGTGTATGACATTGTATGTAAATGTAAAATGTATGTATTGTATGTATGTATATGACTGTATGCATAGGCGTACGAGGCGGGGGTGCAGGGGGGCAATTGCCCCCCCCAAATTCGGGCAAGTTTTGTGTTTTTTTCGGGCAAAAAGTCGCGGACGACTAAAAAAAAAAAAAAAAAAAAGGTCGTCAAGTTTCGGGCAAGTCTGGTTTTTCGGGCAAAAAAGTCGCGGACGACTAAAAAAAAAAAAAAAAAGGTCGTCAAGTTTTGGGCAAATCGGGTTTTTCGGGCAAAAATAGTCGCGGGCGACCAACTTTTTGGCCGGATAAATTTTTCGGGCAGAAGTTCAATCTTTGCCCCCCCCACTTCTGAAACCTCCCGTACGCCTATGACTGTATGTATGTATATATGTCTATGTGAGTGTGTATACTGTATAGGCCTAAGCAATATGGAACATCGTAATCGTACCGTAAACTTCTCGTTTATGCAGCGCTACTGTAAATGTAAGCCCAGAACAGCAGCTTGCGAAGAGCGCTATATGAATGGTTTTCGTATGGAAAGTGACATTTTGCAGAACTAACACACAGTGCTCTGTTTGCGGAAGACCAATGCAGCACTGCAGCAGTAGACCCGTTATCTCGGGACTCTTTCGCCATGTGGAAAAATAAAGGGAAAAAATTAATTCGGTTCCAAGGTTATTTGGATTAACGGATAGCAGTTCATAATGTGTCTGGAGTTCGCAGCGTACAGCCAGAGGGCAATGTATAAATTAATGGAAGTTGTAAAAATGTGGTGCATGTGACTATATATATATATATATATATATATATATATATATAATTATATATACACACTCAGTCCGATGATAAATGGACTGTCTGCGACGTGCTAAAGTTTTTAAGGGTTGACATAATTATAGGGTAGTTTTTAAAGTTGGTTTTAACCCGAGATAAAATTAATGTCCTCTGTGTGTATAATTGAGATGTGGTTCGATCCAAGGACAATTCATTCCCTAAAGCTAATCGGTTAAATGGGTCGGTTAATCTCGTGCACGGGCTTTTTTCTAACGGTCACTTCGTAGACTAGGCCTACGTGTTGCTGCCAAACTCAGATAAAACTTCTGGTTCAGTTTTTGGAGTTTCTGAAATGATGATCCGTAGTCCTGTATAGGCAATGTGAACAGAAATCGTTGCCACCATGGCCTCGGTAATGTAAAGTATTATATTTAAAAATTGACTTTAGATATTTATGATGTCCTGTATTAGGGAAGTTCGACAAGAGGGGAAGGTCACTCGACTGAAAGCAGTGTTAGCTTGACCTCCCCAGATTCTGGCCTGGCACTGACAAAACAAAACGGCCTGGCTGTTGTGGACTTGATTTGGCATAGCCACAATGAATAGGTTGATCTCTGTGATGCGATTTTTGTACGGCACTCGGAGATTTCCAGCATTGTACATTTACATGTCAATGTTCAAAGGTAGAATGGTGCATTTGGTTTTGACTTCAGTTAAAAACAGATGAGGCAGTCTTTAGGGTTTTGGCCTTGCTCTTTACTGCAGTTATACGGTTATACCTGACTCACAGCTTGGTTACATTAGTGAATATGTACCGTATTAGGTCCGTATATGCCAGACCCTAATTAATGGAATTTCCCCAAAAAAAATTCGGGAACAGACGAGGGTTTGCCAAAATGTGACTCACACATAGGGTATCTGGTTGATAGTAGGGTTGCAGAGTTCACATGATGTATGTAACTTCTTAAGGGTTGGGGTTAAGTCTAAATATAAATTTCCGCCACAACCCTATAGGCACATTGTCATGGTCAAATTGATATCTCTCATTTAGATGCCTACAAAAAGCCTGCAGACTCGTCACATAACCTCGGGCATATCTGATAAACATACGACTTTAGGAACGGTTTTAATCATAGGCCTAACCTGGACCAATTGCTGCAGGGTGTTGTCTATCCGTGTTTAATTGAAGTTAAAAAGGTGTGCAACGGGATGATAATAGCTCGTGCCACCTAGAAAAGAACAATACACTGAAGCCATATATCTCAGCGTGTGGTCTTCTCACAGCTGACAATGGAGGCGCACACAAAGTAGCCTTTTAAGAATAAACAGGGATATTCTGCCTTGCAGATGATCGTTTAGGCTATAATTATGAACTTTCTATTGTATTATAGATGACCTGTTTATACACATGTATGATGATGTACACACTTTTCTATTGTTTAGGATGCCCTATATTTAAGTTGTACGCTGGAGTTTATTCCCTTTAATATCAAGTGACCCTGCGTGTTGTCTAAAGTAGGCTTTGTCTTGTGGTTATGTGGGTTGCACTGGACACTTTGTTTGATGTCTGCACGTGCTTCCATCTTCTGAATCGCATGAACTGCAGATTTTCCGATCTGTTGAAGATAGACAGAGCGGTTGAAGTTGTTTACAGGAATCGGCCATTTATTATCCCAGTTATTGAGTATTAGTCATGTTTATCTGGGCTTAGCTCCTTGATGACAAGTGGATCAGTAGACATATGGACCTTGCCTGATGTAGTGTTTGTCTGTAGACCTAATTATGATTGTCCTTCTTCAACGCCCCTCAAACTGTCATATAATTAAACACCCACGCGTGCCATTTATGTGGAAAACGTATTAAAGGTGACAGTAATCCATTGTGGGGCACGACGGTGTAGTGGATATATGTTCGTTGCCTTGCAGCCGGAAAGTTGCAGATTCGAATCCACCTCAAGTCGCTGTGTAAGGACCTTGGGCAAGTCCTTCACTCGCAATTGCTCGGCGCTTTGGCGTAAAAATCCGATGCAGTGTCTGCACTGCAGTCGGGAGCGCCTCTGAGTAGTGAGCTTGAAGGGGCGCTATAACAAGTGCGTATACAAACAAAATATCGCAGTGAGCAGACATGCGCGGACGCCTATGTTGCAATAAGAGCAGTTTCTTGTCATCTTATTGCCAAAAGCTCAAAAACTGTGAAGTACCTGGTAGACTCGTTTCATATCACTAGATGGCGATGCTAAGCGGGGATGATTTTTATAATTCTTTTCAATCATTTTAGGATGGGCAAACGTAATAATAATTAATTACCCTGGGGTTATGAAGTACTTGAGGTGTCCCACCATATTTCTCACGTCCATATTACATTGGCATTTAGCCGTGTTGACCCGGTGTCTAGAATTGTTTGCTGAAGCCTATAACCGGATGCTCTTCACATTACATATTCTAGTATTTGCCCCTGAAACTTTTTGCACACGAGAGCCTCCCTTCTGAATCGTTTTATGGCACACATACCTCTTAAATGAAAATGATGTGCATGGTATTGCTGCAAGTTTTAAAGGAATGTTTAGAACTGCTCAACCCCTTTCCATTCCCATTCCTCTGTGATAAATTACTCCCACTAGGAGAACAATTTACTATTTCTAGCTGCACTGATGTACTTCTACAACTGCACAGATCCATGTAGAACAGTATGCTAACATGGGCGGAGTTTGGTTTCCGTTCTTGGGTGAGGGTGCTAACCCCGAGTCTGGGCCTTCTTAGGGGGGCTAACACCGAAAAAAACCCATTTTCATGGTAAAAAGGTTGAATCTGGGCCTTGTTGGGGGGGGGGGGGGCTTAGCCTCTGATAAACTCCGCCCTTGTATGCTAAATGCTAAAAAAGCCCTGGCTTATCCCCATCCAAAGCTGCTAAAGAGTGTAAGGATGTAAGTTTGTTAAATGTTGAATCTTGCAGGCGTTGGAGCCGTCATGGCAAAGCTCGGCAGCACAGCGAAGCCAACGGTCATCATAACGGTGAAGGAGGATGGTCAGTGGAACCTGAGGACAGAGACGACCTTCAAGTCGAGCGACTGCATCTTCCGAGTTGGAGAGGAATTCGACGAGACGACAACGGATGGCAGGAAGTGCCAGGTATGAAACACACTCTCACACACACACAAAGACTCGCGCACACACACAGGGAGATTCTAGAAACAATCTGACAATTAGGCAGTCTTGCAGGGCTTTTTTAACGTGCAGTTGCACACAAAATGTGCAGTTCTAAATGGATTTGTGCAGTTGTAGAAGCACTTCTGTGAAGTTAAAACTGGTTGAAAAAGGCCATTTTACTCCGATTGGGAGTAATTTGCCATGGAAGATGGGAAAGGAAAAGAGTTGTGCAGTTCTAAAATTCCTTAAAAACAGCCCTGCTGTCTTGTCTTGCCATACTTGCCTTTGAAGATGATTTACAAGTTGCACTCTCTGTCATGGGATACAGTGAAGACTGACAAGTACAATGAATACAAGATGCAATAATATTATTGTGTGACATGTTATTACTAGATCATGTAACCAGCTGATCAGTTCAGAACAAAAACAGGTGAAAACTTTTGAAACAGAAAGCACGATGAATATAAATACAAAAGCGCTTCGTATCAGTTAATTTTTGCTTTTTGTTGACCAGTGAACCATTTGACACTTGTATCAAATTTCAGTCTTGTCTGGGCAGGCAATCCTACGTGCCAAAGGCAATGGCCTATGAGGAAATCAATGTGGAAAACCGTACATGGTTATAGAAAAATGAAACAATAATGTCGAGGACTACCTGACAAAATACTGTCGTGATGGCAAACAATAACAATGGCACCAGCATCAGATCCATTTGCGAACAATGAGAAACTGAAATGTTATATGCTTGAAGACTTTAGGAAATCAATATTAATGTAATTGGATGCCATCTCTCTTTTTCAGACAACTTTCACTCTGGAAGGTGATCGAAAGCTGGTGCAAGACCAGAAAGGCACCTATCCATCAACTATCGTTCGGGAACTTCCAGATGACAACACCTTGGTGACGGTAAGCACATCAACATTTCTGCTTAAAATGTTAAAAGAAATTGTAAACAATCCTGAGCATTGTTGACTTGACTGTACCATTTCTGGGGTCAAAAATGGCCCTCATCTCTCAAAGAATTAACAACAATACATGAAAAATTGGCAGTTTGGACAGGATAGATCCGACAGAACATATAATTATTTTCTATTAGGCCTACAAATTATTTTATTTTGAAGTCTATAGACATCAACCATTCTACTTTGAATCAATTATAAATTTTTATATGCTTTTAGTTAATTAAATTTTAGCATTGTGGCCCCTAAATTCCCTAATGTCCTTTAACTAAGAAAAAGTGGCCCTCGTGTCCTCCAACTTAGAAAAAGTGGCCCTACAGTAAAAAAGGTTGGGAACCACTGCTCTACTGTAACACTCACGACATCAGGCGTACACAAGCAGCTTATGTGCAGCCACGTAAACTTTCTAAGCAAAATGTTTCTTTAACCGTACTTTAACCAATGCACTGTGCTTCTGTTCCGATTCTGGCTTTGGCTGTTGTCAATCTAGTTAATCCTGATATCTAGAATAGATACTAAAACACTTTAGAAGTATCCAAATACAATGCAATACAATAAAAGTTTTTGACGAAATTGTGCATAGTTGCTGTTCCAAGTCTTTTGTAAGTTGCATGCGTTGACATATTTAATTTTTCATGTATTTAAGCTATTGTTTTCATTCTTTCTAACTACAAGTACTTAGATATTTGTTTAATGAGCAAAAACAGGTTGGAAAACTGCAACCTGGTACATTGAGATAGACAAAAGTTACATTGAAATAATAATATTAAAGGGAGCAATCAGTTTGTTTGTTTGTTTTGTTTGTTTGTGCACTTGTTATAGCGCCCCTTCAAGTTATTGGAATTGAATTGATAGTTAGACTATGCATTGTTGTGTTTTATAGGTTTGCACAGCCAAAGATGCTAAAGGAAATGACGTGACTGCGAAGAGAGTCTACAAGAGAGCCTGAACATAACGCTCTACCAACAATCGCATTCTAAGTCATAGTATGCCATTCAAAAGCTTAATGTTTTAGAAGCTCTGCAATCCAAAGTGCTGTTATGTTGCCGTTGCAATGCTATGTTGTTAGACTGTCAGTATTAGATTGTGCAATTTCATAGATGCTTTTGCCATATGTGCTTGTTTGATGCATCAAAACCGCGAACGTTTTTTAAGGATAATTAAAAGATTTTCGATGTTGCAACAGACTTCTGATGTCTTTGTTTTCAATGAATTCTTTAAAACCATTGTTGTAATCCACAAAGCACTGATTGATGATCATTTCAACAGGGAACCACCGTAAAAGTAATTTATAAACAAGTATGAGGTCTCAACATGCACTTTTACCATATATTGATTTACCCCAAGTGCATGGGCGCTTGCAGATATTTTTGCAGGGGGGAAAGACTTTTGTCACTGTTAAATTTTAGCAAAAGCTGGAAAATGCAAAACAGGATATTAAGAACATGGGAAATTTAGGAATGTTTCCATAAAGATTTTGAAATGTAAAATTTGAAAATCAACGACACATTGAAAGGAAATCGTAACCGAGGCGATGCTGTATGTAATGTAATTATATCAACATAATTAGATCATAATCATTGAAAATCTACACTGTAGACATGGCTACAAATATTTTATTATTAAACAGTAACATTTTTGTGTATCTGTACCATTAATAGTGCTTTAGTGCAAAAAAATTTGTTGAAAACGCAAAATAACAGTTGAAAAATATATGTGCCAATTTCCAGGAGAGGACAAGTGTCCCCTCTTGCCCCTGTGTGTGGACACCCATGCCCAAGTGGAACAAAGTTGAAGAATAACTGCATTTGCACCACTACACTGTCCAATGTCTGAGTGAGATTGCCAATCATTGCATAAAACAGAGACATCATCAGTGATCAAAACGGTGCATAGAAAACTACAAGTCGTCCACATGTGGAACGAATTTGGGAACTTGCAGGTTAGTTTCCGAAGCTCCTCTGGAAATTTAGAATCTCTAAGCCCAGTTCCTCCACACTTTAATGATGAGTTTAATTGTTTTCCAGTTTCTGCTAGCACTGTCTTCATTGGTGCTAAATTATAATTTATGTTGTGAGCACCATTAGAAGCAAGTTCCAGCATACAGCATGCATGTATTGATCTAAAACCAGCGACCAGATGTTACCCCCACTGGCTAATCTCAGCGTTACGCATAGTCTCTGGATCCGGTGGTAGAAGTGAGATTGGTAAATTAAGCATGCCGTTTAGTACTGATGGAAGCACGTATGTCCGATGGGATGTACTCGTGTTGCTGGCATCAGCGCAGTCTTGATTTTGTTTTGATTCCACAGATTGGTCAGAATTCGAGTTCTTGGCTGAGAGTTTACTTCTCTTTGCGAGCCATTCTGTCAAATGTTCTGGTCCGTCGGCTAAAATCACCGACGATCTTTTGCTTCTCTTGGCTTCCTGTTGAGCAGCCACTGTCGAAAGAAAATTATACAATTATTAATTTTCTCTGTGAAGAATAACTTGTGCTGCAGTGTACCTACATGCCAGAAATGTTAGCCTGTAATAAATTACAGATAACTAATTTACAAGCAATGCAAGACCTTCTGATTACAAACAGTTCTTCATTGCAACTCCCGGGTAGATAGGCCTGCTGTTAATTGTAATTCATTCATTCATTCATTCAAGTATTTATATAGCGCCTCTTCAAGGAAACTACTCTGAGGCGCTCCCGACTCCAGCACGGCCAAACAGAACAGTTTTTGACACGGTTCAGCAAAGTTTTAAACTGCACTAGTTATGATTGTTGTGCATGCAGCACTTTTGCGAGGAAACACAGTACTTTTGCGAGGTTTCCTGTTTCCACAATTGTATTTTTAAAAAACACACATGCAATGTCATGCATATGCAGGCACACTCGCTGTGCTCCACCCCCAGCCAACTCGGCCATAATGAATACACCGACCTACACTGACAGTGGGAAGATGAGAAAGTCAGGGACAGGACTAGCTATCCGATTCATTTACCTGTTTGCGGTGTGCCATCCTGTTTGTGTATCATAAACGAATAAATATACATAAATATAATAACACTAGAGGAACACTGAACTGTTCCTACCGAGAGCCTTTAACCGTTCCCTGTCAGTTGGATTCAGATGCGAGTATTTGCAGGCACTGCCGAATTTGCACTCCCCTACACAAACAAAAAGAAGCACAACACAAATCAACACGAAATTACTCGGCATAGCACACATCATTTACCTACAACATCACAAATAATTGCAATTTGCCTTATCTGACAGCTAATTCTGCTACAACCAATTTCTTTCTCGGCACCATTAGTTAGGATTTCTATCCATCTGCTTTAACCGGCACTTCGGAAGATTTCAGTTCAGTGTGCCACGTTTTGTGATGCAATTTCAAAACTCTCATAGAATCAACCAAAATCAATCACAAATGTTGTAAGAATAATTTTGCTTAAATTGCTGTATGGTACTATTTACACATTAACTGCAAATGATATGATGAAAATTCAAAACCAGAAATTGCCAACATGCTACATGGTAATATCTATGAAAGATATGTATAAATAATACATACAAATGAAACAGCAAACTAACGTACTCGCAATACACGTGCTGCAATATATAATATATAACAATACGCTATAATGTAGACTCAAACTTTACATAAAGGTCCAAGTCTACAAATACCTGCTTGCTGAAACTGTCTGCAAGGCCGTTTGTTGGCATCATCCGATAAGATAATTTCTGGATCTGCAAAGTATACAAGACAATGAAGGTTTCAATAACAATGTAACAATAGTATATTATTTTTAATCCATGAGTAAACCACACTGTCATGCATAAATGTATACATAATTTGAAATGCATTTTAAGTGCCTTACGAAAGTGCTGTGTATATTTGCACATGTAAGTTATAACGCTTCAAATACGCAAGTCTGTCTTTCTTTCTTTCTGGAAGCCTTTAGTCCAGAGCTGGATTCAGTCATTTATTACAGTTCCCACAAGTCAATGTTCAGCCAACAACATCATTCTGACATGCTTGGAATAAATTTCATAAATCATAGGGTACAGCACTACCTACGTTGCAATATTCAAAATACATCCCACAATTACATCAGCACAACGAAGCTAAACTGGAACTTTCATCCGCGTGTACAAGGTTGGAGCCCCACCTTGTCGCTTCGCCAGATGTAGCTCCGTGCCCTACCCGTGCCCTACCCTCGGGCACCCATCAACTACTAATGACCAGACGAGCGGTTGCCAGCATTTTGCTAAACGGAAATCATACTCTACCATCATAGCTAACTCTGTCCAGAAAAGCGAAATTGTTAACGAAACGTTTAACTTGCTTAAAATAGAAATATGGTGAAAGTGTAAGACGCTGTGCCGAAGAGAACGGTGACCAAACCTTGAAACGAGTCATAATGTAGCTTTCTCATCGTACGGTGCTGTACACCGTTAAGGTGATTTCGTCTATTCGTCGCATTATCAGCAAACGCTTTATCGCAGTAATCGCAGTAATATCTTCTACCCATTGTGTAGTATCTAGTCGAAAAGAGATATCAAATGTCATCAATAAAATAATTTTGTAGACGTATGTAACGTAGTCTTAAACGTTTTCATCGACTACAGTCACTACACATAAACATATACAACACGGTCATGAACGGTACTTTCTGTGCTTGGTTTTTCCCCGAGGTAGAGCATTATTATCTGGAATTTATGTTGCACCATGAAATTTCTAAATGCCTCGGCTAAAAAATTCAAGTACTGATTCCGCAACAAACATGATATGCAAGGACCGTAGCAGAACAAAAATTGCAAAACTGCCTCCAGCTTATCAATTCTTAACACCAGCCTCTTTTAATTAAAAGAATATTGACTGATTTAGTTGGCGGCGATGTGTACGTCGAAATATTTGCCAATGGATCGCCTATTAGGCTTATTTTGTCAAGTGACCTTTCAGTGTTAGTCTAATCGTAATCTCAAAATTTCTCAAGCGCCACATGAGGGCAAAGCGGCGGGCACAAGATTATTTACGAGCGTTGTGTCTAGTCAGAGAGGTTGTCCAAAAGAGTACGTCAGGAGGACTACCATGGCTCAATCCAGATGCTCAAAATAGATCTCTCTTTGGAATGGTCCGATTGGACTTACACTATAAGTTTGCTCTCTGGTAGTCTCTACTCATCTTTCTCTTGTCTCAAATCTCGCCGTTTCTCTTGGGGTCGATCGCACTGGAAGTGCTACTGAAAGGCTTTTGCTAAGAGAAGCACTTAAGGGTCATATAAAATACATTATTTTGGCTCCAGGTCAACGACGTCGACCAACCCAACTAGGTGATTTTCCCCACAGAAGGAACTTAAGGAAGGAACTGTGCAACACGGAGTAGCAGCAACATGGTTTTATGAGCTGTTGTTTCATTACAGTTTAACAACGAAGTAAAAATTAATTTGAGAGGCTGTAGGCCTACTATTTTTTTAGGGCTGTTGTTCGATTAAAATTTTTAATCGAAATTAATCGCACGATTAATTTTTTTAATCGCAATTAACGCTAAATTAATCGCAATACATTTCCTTCAAATAATATTAATCTTACTATTTTCTAAGGACCTCTGATGCATATAATTTTAATGACTGCATGCATTCTTTCTATTGCAAATATATTCAATAACCTTTAATTGACTTAGGCTTATTGAATTTCTGCGCATTTAGTTTATTTAACAGTTTTGTATGACAGACAGAATTGAAACACTGTTCAAATCAGTCAGTTGCTCAAAATCCGTTAATTTTTTCATTTGAGCCACCTTTGATTAAAATGAATAGGTCTAAATGTGAAAATTAGACAACCGTTTTCTGACTATCAAAAGTAATTATTTATTCAGCCAATTGTATATGCAGACCAGTTTATTTACATTGGTCGGTTCAAGAGATGCTCTTATTAATTAACAACAGTTGGTCCACTATATTATTTAGTCAAAATGTTTCACAAGAGCTTGCAATTCTTGCCAAACCTCGTGTCAGTTGTCCGTCTGTACACATTTATCATTTGAAACCTGGATCCATTGGTCTTGCCATCTCCTGGAGTTCAACCAACGTAGACTGACGGGGTGAGGAAACAACCTTGGTGGACGATACGATGCGGCCGATGTCGACGGTTCATTGCTACCATTAAATGCATGTTTTGGTTCGCACGCGGGCGGTAATTGAGCAAAGAATTGCTACGATCTATACTCAAATACTTTTTTGGAATATTTGGCAAAGAATGTATCACTAGTTTTAAGTATGAGCCTTCCGTTTAAAACGAGTTTTTCTGCCTCTGATTCCATTTTAATCATATCTAATTAACGCGTACGATTAATGCGTTAAAATTTTTAATCGCAAAATTTTTTAACGCGTTAATTGCACGCGTTAACGCGATTAAGTCAACAGCCCTAATTTTTTTGTATTTCGGTCACTTAATGCACACGGATGGACTGGAGAAGGCGATGATGGTGGAGTGTGGAGAGGGTACGAGAAGAGGACAGCCGAGGACCAGATGGATGGAAGATATACACAGGACGACAGGGATGAATCTTGAACAACTGAGGGATGCAACGCAGAACAGAACGGAGTGGAGAAGGCTGGTCATGATGGTCGCTAGAGTTCCTCGAACTGACGGCACAAGATGACTGTTTTACAACACAGCACCCCTCAAAATAATTTTCATAAGCAGTTGTCTGCTTAACACTGCTTAACTTAACACTCAGAATTGTCATCAGGGGGCTATAGTCTTGTATTGTTTGACAACTCATATGTTTCAAACTGCAAAACGAACATTTTAAGTATAGGCGAATAAATCACACAAAGCCTCACAATTTCACTTTAGAATCTTTTGCAAAAAATATGCAAACGTTGAGTGAATGCACACAACAGCATAATATATTTTTACATCTATGCAACGTTTCATTATTTCATATTCGCACTTCACTTTGAATTCTTCAAACATGCGCATTTCTTACACAACTCATAAAAGTGTACTCGATGATCTGACCAATTAAAATATTATTTGTGCGCATATTTACCTTTTCTCACTGCATCATACAGCGTTGTACAAACCAAGAAACTACCATCTGTAACAGTAAGCCACTAATTATAAGTTTATAAAACAAACATCGTGTACTTGAAATTTGTCATTTTATTTTCACATCAGCTCATCTCAACAAATAGTTCTCCGTTTGTTTCGAGAAAGCCTAAAACGTATTTTCCCTATTTTACCAGTTGTACAAACCGCTGTGCAATCAGCACAAACATTATGCATTTCATATCGTACAGAATCACGCAAACACGATGTTCAATTCCCGCAAACAATATACATACATAAGTAATCTCTTTCAATAGAAATCGTCCAGAAATGTTAACAAATCTAAATTCTTTCTTCAGCGTCCAGCGACATACCGCGTCATACATGACTATTTACAGCTTTGCATGCATAGCTTTAATCAACACGTGTAAGATTTCATGATGGGTTTTTGACTGTACAGTTCATTCGTACAAACAATCGAACACAGCTCTTCAGTTAGCTGAACCACGTCCAATTTGTTCGATTTTAATCAGGATTGGAAAATTTAGTCATCGCAATAATTCTTGATGTTGCATCTTGCTCTCAAGTGGCTACACACAAATATCCGACACCTTACTAGACACTCGTGTCCAACTATTCAACACAAGTGCACATGTTCAGCACATACTGTGCGTTGTTGAACGTTCCCTCAATTACATTCGTGCGCACTCCACATTTTCATTGATGTTATGCATGTGTCAACGTATTACAATTAGAGAAATGTTTCACAATGCGTTGAACCTTTTCTGATGTTTACGACGCTAATGCTTGTCACACCGGAATTAAATTCGCAAACTTATAACAAATTCATACGAATACCAATTATACCAGCAATTAATGATTTTAATCGTAGCAATAATAAAGTATATAATAAGTCTATATTAATAAAAATAATAGTAGTAACAGATATAATACCATTTATACCATCAGTAAAAATGACACTGCGACGACGACAAAAGATCTCAACAATGATGATGATGACGATGCCACAAATAATAGTCACAATAATGAGAATAATAATAGCAATATTAACAAAAGAATGGCAGTGGTAGTGAACAACAACTATTAAAATGTCATCATTCAAAGTATTACAGACCCCAGGTCAAACCTGACACAGCAATAACAACACGCGCAACATCGGTCACATGCTCACTCAGAGACACGTATAATTACATTCGCAAAAACAAGAATTAGCACATGTATATATCCGACATCTTAGTACTCACACATGCGTTCCACTATTCAACGCAACGCGTTCAGTGCACTTTGAATAATTAAAATAAAACGCGACATGGAGCAACCGACTATTCCGTGAAACCCCAAGTGTTTCACTTCTATGCAGCATATCATCAAAACGCACAGCAGCAAAGACACACGTCTCTAAAACCTTCCAGTCAAACAAAAAATTCTAGCAGATTCCATAGATTTCAGTCAGACATTTATCAAGTTTGGCGGCACGCAACAACCGCATCTTGGCAACTGTCAATCATATTGTAACAATAGCTTGTTGTTGTCTCGCAACAAAAGCACGCTACAACGGTCCAGGTGGTTGTGGAGAATAAGCCAGAGTCAATTAATTGAGGGAACCACGGCAACCAACGGCGCCGCAAAGACAGCTGATCTTATCTTCCTCGAGCGGGAACTTGTAGTCGTACGTGATTTCTTCTCGTACGCCGATGTCGCGTTTTGAATAGATGACGATCTTTTTCTGTGATTCGACCGTCACTATTTTGGCACAGCAGTTCGGCTGCAAGAAAACAGAACAGTAATCCGATTAAAATAGATCGTAAAATAATCTGATTAGATTAATGACTCCGAATGAAATCAGAGGCGGGGCAGCTGACAACATCAGCACCCACAGATATTTTTTGTAGGAGGCAAAGCACGGTTCATTTATTTTTTTCAGCAAGAGCTTGAAAAATGCAAAGCAGAAATTTAATAGCATGGGTATTTCTTAAAGGTTAAAAAAGCAGATTTCTCAGTTTCACTTTGTGTATCATTAGTATCATCAACACGAAGAAATTTGCTAAAATATAAAGAGCAGCAGTTAAAAAATACGATACACCTCGATTCTCCATGTAAATGCCCCCAATTGCCCCTATCGTACCTCCAACATAAACAGCAATGCTTTTTCTGTGGTTGGTCCAGCAGTATGGAATAGCCTCCCCTAGAGCTATCCCTGTTTCCTAAGTCACTCTCTGACACATACCATAAGCACTTGAAAAATGCTCTTTTTGGCCATGTGGGAGCTCCTTTGAATACTGTCTTCAAATGAAGAGTTGCTGAAAACTGTTCTTTTTGGCCGTGCCTGAGTCGGGAGCACCTCTCAGTAGTTCCCTTCAAGTGGTGCTATATAAATACTTCAACGAACGTGTGGACACCCACCTAAGGTCAATAAGGTTTCTAAAACAAGCAACAACAATCAACATCAAACTGCACAAACGCAAACTCAATTTCAAGAGTACTCACGCTGCAGCAGTGGTTGATGAATCTCGCGAGATTGCCATACTTAGTCGCATCAACAATCGCGTCTCCATCGACGCGGAACAGGTAGCTGCTGCCGATGCCAAGCGCCTCGTATCGCTTCTCTCTTAGGTCTGCTACCGACTGTCGCACCATCTGACCGACGTATTCGATGACCATCTCGCCCTCCTGGATCGGTTCCAACGCGAATAAACCCCAGTCGTGGATGTTGCTTCGTGCAAACTTCAGCTGCTTCTTTCGGAACTAGACAAAAGAAACGCAACAGATGATATTATCAATCAATCAATCAATCAATCAATCACATAAATTTATATAGCGCCCCTTCAAGATCTCTACTCAGAGGCGCATGTGCACTTGTTATAGCGCCCCTTCTTTTGGAACTAGACAAAGAAACGAAACGACAAATGAAAAATTTGACTTCTGTAATAACTTGTTATCTTCCGTTCGTATTATGAATTGCAGTCTGTGAGATTTAAATTAAATGAAGAATTGAAGATATTATATGTTATATCAATACTCATACTGTTTTATTTTACGAATGGACAACTTCGTTTATAAACCTAACCCATATTATAGGCTATAATTCTCCTTGGCTTTCAGGCACATAAATATCTAAAATATCTACCCGCATCCTCTCCTGGTGGCTGACTATCCAAATCTCAGATTCACATTTCGGTGTCACCTTGCACACGTTACAAATTCAATGATTCAATATTCAATAATTAATACTACCAAAAAAAACCTTAACCATCCATCCATAACTGGTACAAACCTGTCTTAGAGGGCTACCAACATGCCATCATCAGCATCATCCAACCGTGATACTTTCGTAAAAGGACACTATATAAATGTGCAAACACAAACCTTGAGCTGGTTGAACTTGAGTAGATCTCCAACGTCCTCCCCCAACGACCCCAGGACGCTCTGCCACCGTCTGCTCTCCGATCGAGCCTCTCTCATCTGCTGCACCTTCTTCTTCGTCTGACTCGCGGGGTCCAACTCGAACGTGTGCTCGCTTTCCTGAGACTGATTGACGCCACGCGCGTGGCACAGGTATCCTCGCTTCTCCTGATGACTGATCTTGTAGTAGCCTTCCGTTCTAGCGCTTCCTGTATTGAAACACGCACAAAGCAAGCCTCTGATAGATTTATTCGACTGTATTGTATGCAAGACTCTGATAGATTTATTCTACTGTGTTGTATTTTCATTCAATTTTTAAATTCAATTCATTTACTGATCACAACTTGTACCAAATATGTTACAGTTTACAGTAGTTGAATAATCTGAATAAATATAATCTTTGTGTCGTACAGATGCTGTTATAAGCTTAAGAGAGCAAACAATTTATCCGAAAGGAATAATCCTGCTAAGTGTGGACTAAATACAAAGATCATATTGACAATACTTACATGTAAATACTAACAGATAAGATATAGCACTTGGCATTAGCTTGGTAATTCAGAAAAATAACTGATTGGGCTACTTTTTGGGCTACTTTTCCCTCTAACTATCATGTAAAAAGCACTTCTCTCAGCAAGAGCCTTTCAGAAGCGCATCCAATGCGAACGACTCCGAGAGAAAAGGCGTAATTTGAGAAGGATGCGGAACGACTACCATAGGAAATAACAAAGCGAACCAAAGGGAAAGCCATTTACTTTACAAGGATAAACACAAGACAATGGCAATTTACATAAAATTATGGCAAAAACACGAAAATAATTAGACCTTTGGAAATGAAAGAGCATAAATAACCTCAGGATAATAAAAATTCCATGTAATCGCATCTTAGCCTCTACCATAACAGAATGCAATTCATGTGTAACTGCCGTGTAATTTGCACGCAAACAGAAAAATGTTAATGACAGAAAACTGGAAAATAAAAAAATCCCCATTTTTAACCACCACAACACGCAGCGAACACACAAAAGCACGCAGCGAACACACAAAAACACGCAGCGAACACACAAAAACACGCAGCGAACACACAAAAACACACAGCGAACACACAAAAGCACGCAGCGAACACACAAAAGCACGCAGTGAACACACAAAAACACGCAGTGAACACACAAAAACACGCAGCGAACACACAAAAACACGCAGCGAACACACAAAAACACACAGCGAACAGACAAAAACATGCAGCGAACACACAAAAACACGCAGCGAACACACAAAAACACGCAGCGAACACACAAAAACACGCAGCGAACACACAAAAACATGCAGCAAACACACAAAAACACGCAGCAAACGCACAAAAACACGCAGCGAACACACAAAAACACGCAGCGAACAGACAAAAACACGCAGCGAACACACAAAAACATGCAGCGAACACACAAAAACACGCAGCAAACGCACAAAAACACGCAGCGAACACACAAAAGCACGCAGCGAACACACAAAAACACGCAGCGAACGCACAAAAACACGCAGCGAACACACAAAAGCACGCAGCGAACACACAAAAACAAGCAGCGAACACAAAAACACGCAGCGAACACAAAAACATGCAGCGAACACACAAAAGCACGCCGCGAACACAAAAACACGCCGCGAACAGAAAAACACGCAGCGAACACAAAAACACGCAGCGAACACACAAAAACACGCAGCAAACGCACAAAAAACACGCAGCGAACACACAAAAACATGCAGCGAACACACAAAAACACGCAGCGAACACTCAAAAACACGCAGCGAACGCACAAAAACACGCAGCGAACCCACAAAAACACGCAGCGAACACACAAGAACACGAGAAGAGAGGAGAAATAAAACCGACCGGTCAAGTGTTTCGAAACGCATCCTTCGTTAAGCAGCTTCCGTCTTTTCAACGGCGGCGGCAGCCCGGCGAGAAAACTATCGTTGGCAAACGTCGTTGGATGATCGACCCAATGCGTGTCGTTCAACCAGTACGTCTGCATGCTATCGTCCTGCAACAATTCCTCGTATCGTCGTTTAAGAAACTCGACATCCTCGTCGTCGATTCCTCCGATGAGGAAGTCGTACGCGGTCCTCACTTCCTGCTGGAAGTCTCTCGGCGCGAACTGTGGCCGTGGTCGAGGCGCTACGTACTGGAACAGCCCGGCGAGCTCCCGCGACCCGGAAACGTTCGCGATGTCGGCCAGCAGAGGGAGCTTGTGAGATCGTGGCTTGGATGTTCGCGGTTTCGGGGGATGCCGCGGCGGTGGCTCTTCCTTCGCCGGCTCAAAGTCTTCGGGGAGCTCGAAGCCGTCTGTCAGCTCGTACGGAATGACGATCGACGGCTCGGCGATGTCGTCGGAGAACGGTAGCGAGTCCATCGGGAGCTGGGACTCGTCGGCAGCGTGGAAACGCTGGCAGTAGTTGTGGTCGATTTCCACGGCCGGAGGGAGGCTTGGAATGAGCACCGGCAGGTTGCACGGCAGGGAGTTGGCGTCGATGTCGGCGACGGGCAACTGGGCGGACGACGACGATGCCGACGCACGGTTGTCCTTGCGGGAGCGTTTGTGCGGCGCTTCGTGCGTCGAGAAGTAGTTGTGCTCCGTCGCCATGGGCGACAGAATCGGTTGGTAGCCGGGAGTGGGAGGACAAGGCCCTTCCTCCACTGTCGACGGCGGCAGTGGTGGCGGCTCGCTGGAAAGCTGCGGCTCCGCGACTGACACGACGTCGAGTTCACCGTCGTCGGAGAGTCCGCCGGTTGTCAGCCGAGTCAACGACGCGTCGTGACACGAGTCGTCGACGTCAACGATCGACTCGTCCTGTTCGTCCTTCGCGGAGGAGCGGCTTTCGACATCTATTTCCGACGGAGATTCCTGCGGCTTGACCTTGACCTTCACGTCGTCGTCTTCTGCTTCCTTTCCAGGTTCCGATTTCTCTTCCGCGTCGCTCAATTCGTCGACGTTGACTTCATTGAGATTGTTGTCTGCCTTCGTTTCCGATTCGACATGAGGAGAGACGCCGGCGTCTTTGACGGACGGCGGCGGTGATATGTCGGCGTTTTCTATTTCATCTTCTTTTCTAAATAACAAAACAACAACAGTCTTTAAAATTTGCTTTATTATGTAACCCCAGGATTTAGGCAGATGCTCATAATATAGTTTACAAAACAACCCTATCTCATGTAGTAAGTTTAGGTACGTCAACTTGAAGTCTCCGGTAAACAAAACATCTCAGTTAAATTTTGCTGGTCAACTGGACCTCGCAAAGAAATAATGCTTCAAATAAATTTGAGAACAAAACGTTGCAAAACTGCCTAAATATATATATATATTGTATCTAATCAATATTTATACAACGCCTCTTGCAGAACAACTATCATAAAAATAACCATTCGTAACACTACATTACTTTAATACTCACTTGGATGGAGCAGCATCGATGTCTTCCTCCGGGTGAATGGAAAGACTCGATGCCCTGTCCTCCTCATCTTCTTCCTCATCTTCTTCTTCCTCTTCCTCATCTGTTGTATGTCGTTCTTCCTCTCTCGTATCATCCAATTCCTCTCTTTCATCCTCGCTGCCTTCAGAGCTGATCGCATCCATCTCCTCCTCAACTTCCTCGACTGTGGATAAGAAATTAAAACGAGAAAATCAGACAATTTTTTCAGTTCACTTTGTTTACTGATCCCATGACAATACACAAACAATTGTAAATTCACAAAATGCCGTGATTAATTGTAGTTCACAATTACGATGATATACAATCACACGGCATTCAAAGCGGAAAAATATGATAAACACCTTGGGAAGCATTCATGAATATCGTAACGGAATACATTCACATCTCAGTGCATTTTACTGAGTAGGGATCTTAGGCAAGTTCCTCATTCACAATAATTCATTACTTACAGTTCTCACAACGATATATAGTTGCGAGAACTGTGAACAATAAATTTTCTGAATGAGGACCAAATCAGCAACCATCTAATAAATAAATAAATAAACAAATAAATAAATGAATCTCTAACAATCATTTACTTAAACGCATTCATAAAATGAAAATATTAAGTTGCTTTCTGCATTCACGAGCATTTCCATCAATTGCTCGTTGGTCGCAACTACAACAAACTCACCGTCCGACTCGACTTTCTCCGACTCCGAGTCGCTAGAGTCGCTGCTGTAGATGACTCTGTTGGATTGTTTTATAACGTTACGAACCGTATCCATATCGGAATCATCCGACGACTCATCCGAGACTTTATCCTTCTCTTCGTTTTCTAGAACAACATTTAAAGAAGTTAATCTTTTACAATTAGGGTTTTTGTACTGGAAGATGATCCAACTGGATTTAAAATTTAAGATTCAGAGGAGCAAATGTACTGCAGAAAACAACGGCTAAATTTTATTGTTTTTAATAAAGTCTCGATCAACAGTGCAATATAACATTCCAAAAGTCGCAGAAACATGTAGCATAAAATGTACAACAATCTGCACGCATTGTACCACTGGCTCAATACCTTTTCCTTCAGCCATGGCTGGGCACTGGGCAGGGAGCATCTCTGAGTAGGTTTCTAGAAGGGACGCTATATAAATCTTCAGAATAAAAATGAATGAATGAATAGGAAGCTGTAACTGAGTATTTTCCTTAAGGCGATTTTACATGAAAATCCGAGAGCAATGCACAAGTGTTCGGCTGTCCGCACTAGTGCAATCTATTAAGCCACAATAGAAACCATTGCAGTTAACTGCCTCCATTTTCAAAACAGTTTAAAAATCAATATCCGTTGTCAAATTTTTTCCAATTAAACGAAAATACAATACAATAGGATACAATATTTAAGATACAATGGCCAACCTGAGTCTTCCGGTGTACGGGGTCCGATAAACTCCTCATCCCCTTCGCCTTCGTCAGCCGGAGGTGGAGACGGTGGACGAAATTTCTTCTGTTGACAAAACACAAAGCAGATTATAACAATGTATAAAAAGCTGCAGAGGATGAATGAACACCTGCTTTCTAATGCAAAGTGGAGCAAAAATCTCAACACAACTTTTTCTGCCATGGTGGGCAATTGAAGTCCCAACCTCTTGATTAACCGCCCAGCACATTAATCATTAGAACATCACACACAAAACATCAATTTCTGATTAATAGATCACGCTATTTAATAGCAATCTTGAACAAACACAAAACATGAGTAAAATAATGTAATATAATAATTACTTCCAATTCATATAGCAACTTCAACAGTGACTTACAAAAAAGGCTCTTTTAGTGGTCAATTGTTCAATTCATAACATCAGTAAAATAACGTTTACATAATTTTATAACATAAATGCCTATTTACATATAACTTCAACAAATGGCTTACTTAAAATTTACTCTTTTGGTGGTCAACTGTTCAACATAAAACATCAGTAAAATAATGTTTACGATATAATAAATGCCAATTTACAAATAACTTCACCAATGACCTACTCCAAACGTGCTCTTTATCGGCCAATTGCTCAATAACGTTCACATAATTTATAATGATAACATCAGTAAAATAACATGATATAATACTTTACCAATTCACATAGCAACTTCAACAATGACCTACTTAACACGTTCACTACCCAGTACGAGTTAACTCGTACTGAATCCAGTCATTTAACATGGCGTGTAGGTGGTGAACGTGTTAACAATGGCTTTTTTAGTGGCCAATTATATATTCAATAGAAACTGACCTTGAATGAAGGCATTTTTGGCATGGCACCCCTGAGTCCGAGAAGGCCACCGACTCCAAAATGACCCGACGAGTCAGAGTTGTCGAAGAGGGAGGCGAGAGTTGACGAGGCCATGTCGGGCGCCCTCACCGACCCCTGATGGGATGAGGACAACGAGGCCGATGAAGACGGACCGGGGACAGCAGCGCCAGACAGAGTCGCAGATGATGAGCGGTCTGGGACGTAAGATGCAGCAGGTCCTGCTGGCTGGTCCTGCACGAAGCAAAGCATTTTTTATTAACTCAAATCTATTCAGTTACTATATATAATTAAAAAAATTACCGATAAATAATAAAAAATACAAAAATAAATTGTGTTAAATAACATTCATTCATTCTATGGATTAAAATAGCGCACCTTCCAGAAACTGAATCAGGGCTTATTTTAACGTGCAGTTGTAGAAGCACTTCTGTACAGTTAAAACTAGCAAAAAAGATCATTGTCCTCCGATTGGAAGTAATTTACCATGGAGGATGGGAAGAAAAAGAAGAGGTTGTGCAGCTCCAAAAATTCCTTAAAAACAGCCCTGAACTGAATTGAAGAATATTCTGTCCCTATGACCTGTCTCGCATATTTCAGCTTGTAGCACAATATCTACTTATCAAGGATTTAAGCCCTGGCATCACAAACACATGTAGGATTTTACAACAGTATACTATACATGTACGTAAAGACTACGAAGTGGAAAGACCGTCGTCGATACCTTTTCCTGAGTCTCCGACGTCTGCCACCAGCTCTCGAACGACTTAAACGCCGTGCTCTCGACCATCTTCTTTCTCATGTCCTTTCCCATGATCAGCTTCAGCTCCGAGATGACCTCATCCAGCGCCGACTGGAACTCCGGTTCCTCCCTCCGTTCCACCTCCTCCTGCGGAACGTTCCCGTAGTTCACCAGCGTTCCACCGGAATTACATCCGAACATCCGCTGGTTGAGCTCGTTATTGCGGAAGTTGTTCTGCATCATCCACGGAACGGAGTACCCGGACACCTCCACGTTCAGCTCGATCACCTCCAGCTTCTCTCCGCCGCTGCTCAGCGACGACAGACTCATGCGGTCGTCATCGTCGTCATTTCCCACGCAGACTGGCGCTCCCCCGTCCGCCCCAGAATCCACGGACGCGTTGAGACCGACGGCGTCGGCGCCACTGCACTCCCGATCGTCGGAAGTGGAGTTTTCGCTTGACGGGAACAATTCGGTCGGGTCTTTCACCCCAGCAGAGTCGGGAGGAAGCGGGGGCGGATCATCCTCCATAGGTAACGGCGGAAGAGGTGGAAGCGAGTCCGAATCGGGTGGCGGTAGGGGAGGTGGGGTTGAGGATGAGTCGGTGTGGGGAGTCGACGTGTTTTTAACGGCGCTTTCGGAGGTGTTGGGCGGGTGGTGAGATCCGACGGCGGTGGTGGCAGAATCGTCTTCCATCTGGAGTTGCATGAACGGTAAAGATCCGTGGAGCATCGCTTGGATTCGAGACTCGAGACTCTGAGGCGCTTTCGTCTGTCCCCCCTCATCCTCCTCCGACTCCATAAAACCGGGCGTCTCGACGGTGGTGGACTCACCGTGCCCCGCACCACCCTGATCGAACGTCCGTGTTGTCCCCGCGTCGTACCTCTGTCCGTTCCAACCGTCCGTTTCTCGGTCCTCCGCATCGTGATATGAACCGACAGACGTCGTAGTAGTCTCGCTGCTGTGGTCGTGGTGCTTCTTCCGACCGTTGCTGCTACTCGAGTACGGCGTCCGACTCCACCCCGATTCCCATCGCTGTTGCCCGTTGTGGCGCGGCTCCCACCCGTCGTCGCGCTTCCCCCGGAAATGATCGCCTCTCCCGTGATTCGAGAAGTGCTTGCTCTTGTCGAAGCGCTCACGGTGATTGTCGTACCTAGAACTCGCATAGTCCTGACCTGGTGGCCCGCCCCTGTCCTGAAAACTCCCACGAACGCTAGGATGATCTAAAGTACTGTCAAACCCGGTCAGACCGTTGTAAGGATACGGAACGGGCGGCAACGGCGGATTAAGATTGTCCGGGTCGCCCCCCGGCAGCGGGGGAGCGTACTTAGCAACGTCCCGCGGGAAGGGAGACGAGGTGAGAGTCGGAGTGAGCAGATCGGCCGTGCAGTTGATTCGGTTCCAGTCCCGCGTTAAAGGACTCGAAAGACTAGAGTTGTTTTCCACGTGAGGAGGATGGCAGCGCGGGTCGAGGTTCCCCGCGCTCGGAGCCCCCCGTGCGTCGACGGCTTTCGTTGGGGAGCGGAACTCGTCGACTGGAGTGGGGTGGTGGATGAGGAGGGGGTCGACGGGGGGCTTCGACTTTGGCGACGGAGGGTGGAAGGTCGTGGATTTCTCGGCGGTCGCCGCCTCCACCAGCTTTGACCTCTCCTGACCTGAAACAGAGATTCACGTAAATATCTTGTCCTGCATTCGTGGAATATATTCATTCATTCGTTCATTCATTCAAGAATCTATATTCAACCATTCATTCATTTCGTGAATTTATATAGCGCTTCTTCAAGAAACCTACTCAGAGGCGCTCCCAGTCCAGCCACAGCTAAAATAATAGGTTTTGAGCGACTTATAAAAAGCAGGTGAATTTAGTCTAGGCATATATAGCGGCTCTTCAAGGGGCGAATGCTCAGAAGCGCTCCCGACGGTAGCGTGGTAAAAAAATTTAACACTTTGTCCCTGTTGATTTCCTAATCAAACATTTTAGTCCCCAGAAAATTTTCACAAATGTATGCGGTGCACACAAGAAAAAAATGAACGCCGTGAAACATAAGCAGTTAACAACATAACCAGGCAACACATAGAGTGAGATAAGTCAACGGCAACCAACCCATGACGTCAACAAAAACGGTCATTATGTTGCCCATCGTTGCCGTCTGGTTGTACTTTTCGGCGCAGAGCTTTGCCGCTTTCGTGGACGAGAAGAGAACCTGTGCAGCGTGCCAACAAAGAAAAGAAAACGAAACAATGAGTTGCCATTCAAGACAATTAACACAATTGAAACCATTGTTAGCCTCCATTGCTGCCTCTTAACCTTTTAATGACCAGTGTATACTAAAATGCATACGAAACACATGTAGCTGGTCGTTAAAGGGTTAAATAAAGTCCTAATTCTAAGATAAGATAAAAATATTCTTTATGTGAACAATTTCTTTTGGCATTATGGTGTACAGACATGGTAATAAACATACAAACATAATCAAGCAAAAAAGCAGAGATAAAATTTCATTACAAAATAACAAGCAAACCGCAAAATTTATCGATTCAAAAAGCTGCACAGTTCGCAAATATACGTACAACACTGTACATACACAACACCCTATTCATGTAACACCAATAACACCTTAAGCGAACAAACCAACCTGGGAATAACACCTACCATTCCGATGCCCAGGTGACGTTTGCTTTTCGGATGGTGATATATGGTGACGTCCTCGATGTTGCCAAAGCCTTTGCACATGTCGCGAAGAAAAGTCTGGTTGACGTTATTATTGAGATTGACAAACGTCACTTCTTTCGGTAAAACGGTTCCCACTGAGTACTGGTCATGCTAGAAGAAACAGCCAATTGAAACGTCAGTACAACAACAATGCAAGAAAACACTTACATCAAGGTTATTGAAACACAATTCACGTAAAAATACAATATGTAGAAATACAACACACAGATATATTACCGGTACAAACATGTAGAAACACTGGATCCACAGCTTAATGACAGCGTATGACAACAGAGGCTGTTGAGCGTCATGCAAAAATTTGTTTGGCATATAATTATAGCTCTTGACTTAAAGATAAGTACAAAGAATACGCAGAAAAACAATATGCAGAAATAGAATGTTCATAGAAATACAATACATTGAAAATACATAAAATTACATCGAAATACAACGCATTGAAAATACATAAAATTACCACACAAAACAACTGTACTAGATAACTTGATATATTTCCTCCTTCTAAAGTTCAGAAGTGACTAACACATAATAATCACTGATGTTCAGTACTAGAGAGTAAAGGACTTGCTTAAGCAGCATCTCTACACAGAGAAGACGCTCTCTTCTCTTGGAGGATCAAAACTTTCCATGTCAAAGGTTCACTAATCAGCCTTCAATCTTCCCAGCAGCAAGCCTTTACTATTAGCTCAAAACAAACTGTAGTGTCAATAACTGAACAACTAAACGTTCAGAAAACTCCAGCCTAACTTCTTAGCCAATAGGCATATTCCATAAACATTCAGAAAACAATGTCTTTAGGCAATTTCTATATAAATGCCCCAGAAGACAAGAATCTATGAGTTCAGCAGCAGGTTACAATGAATTTTTTAAATTGAAATCGTCCAGTATATAATTAATCTAATCTAAATTTTGTCACGGACCTTGAAGTTGGGAATGGGAACGTTGGCCACTTCCTTTCGACCCCACGTCCTCGACGTACGAGATCTTGGATCGCGGACGACAACTGGATTTGTTTCCTACAACATCGGCAAAATCCAATATAAGCAATGATCTTTCATCCATCTGTGTATTCAGTGATGTAAGGCTGATGCCATATCGGGATTTCCATTACAGCTATGCCTAAACATGCAATACACGTCTTCACCAAATTGTTTGTGAGTTGTCAATTAAACAACAGAAAGAACAAGACTCTGATTTTTGGTATGATAGACAAAAGACGAAGGCCGTATCGAGAGTGGACGGATGACATTGTGGATTGGTGTGGAGCCGACCTACAAAGCTGGGGCATTCGACCCAGAACAGACTCGAGGGTAGAGACATTGAGCCCAGGGTTGTGGACCATTGTCATTGATGATGATGATGATATTAAATGAATCATGCTTACCCATACCGCAGCAAAACACTGCTTAGTTTCTACAGAATAAACAACATAGCATCAGCAGTTTAGCCTCTATTTTATTCCTAGAGTGACCTAGGTGAGTAACTGTGTAGCATATACGTGTTTTGCAAGGCAAGATATGGTGCCAAAACACTCACCCCCAGCACAACCCCATCATAGCTGTAGACCTTTTTCGGTCCTTGCTTAAGCACCGGATCAATGATGAGCCGATAGTTACGATGCCGTTTCGGATCCCCATGGTCGTTCGACTGACCATGTCGGCTGAGGTCGGCGCCACTGGCACCAAGCCCATTCATACCTAAAAACAATAAAAATCAAAAATTTTAACACCTGTGTTAATGTTCAATAAGGTGCGAGAGATATAATTTCATATCCAATATGATTTTATATGAAGTGACCAAAAAGGCTGGTGCACTCATCCAATGTTTGCACAGCAATTGAATATCTTACACTCGTAATCGTAAACTCCAAATTTCTATAGCACTACTCTGAAGCAAAGCACTGGGCAATCTCACACCTAGTCTGAAATTTACACCAAGCCAAATCGGTATCCAACAATCGTAATCGTTGCATCTATAAATTCAAAATTTCTAAATTGCCACTCTAAAGTTAAGTCCTGCATATTGATGAGCGTTGACACCAGCTTTTTTCACGTTAACTACCACTCAAATGCTGCCATTTTTATGTATAGGCCCTACATAATTTAAGCGCATTGAGAATACAAGTTTGTCAATTCTCCTTGATTTCAGATACACAACTCAACAGAATTTAGAGTGACCCCCCGCAATAACTCAAGAAATTAAACTAGGCCCTGCGTTACGCAAACTTGGAAAAATTTGAAATATAGTTACGTATAAACACTAGCTAAACCTATTATCGCCCTCTCTGCATTTAATCACTTGTTCTGACCAAAGATGTCAACAAGATCGCGTTTTTCGAAATAAAAACGAGCTGTTCCAGCCAGTAGATCCAACTCATACTCTGCACTCCATCATATGTTAGTTAGTAAATTAAATGTTAAAGACACGTATTATTCTCTATGCACCTATTCGTCCAGTATGCGAATCGAGCTTTCTGCAGTTATCCATGATAGCTGCAAGCTCCTTCTAGACCACAGATGAGCTGAGAGCGCCCCAGCTCACGTTTCGTGTATCATAGAAACGGTTAAATCAAATATAAATAAAATTAACATCTAGTCAAGTTGAATAAATAATAATGGAACAAAAATTAAACGCTTCTTAGCACGTATCCCACAATGCCTCGGAAACTATGTACTTACAATTTTTAAAGTTTAGTTTCTCCTTTGAAATGCAACAACTTGAAGCACAATAGTCTCAAACTGCTTTCAATATTTACAATTTTGTTGTTTTAAAAATTAAATAATTATAAAAATATATAAATATTATAGTAGCTTTACAATGCTCACCGTAAGTGATAGATATAAAATTGTTCGAAACTAAATAAACGGTCTTACGCTATACATAAAGCAATGCATGGAAGCGTTGTACACACTTCGATGTCATTCATTTTTCTGTTTTTATTTACTTTCACTTATAAAAATCAAGAAACGTATCGCAGTTTGCAATACATGTATTGCAAACTGAATTGTTGTAGCATAATAAGGCTAGTAAATTCGTAATTTTTGAGCTACTATTTGACAGACTAAATTTGACAAGACTATTCCAATTTTCGAAGGTGCTGGTAGATAGTATCCAATAATGGGTACGCATGATTTAAATAATTTTGAGCAATTGCTACGGGATAAAAAGGTCTGTTTCATCTATTGTTAGTTAACGCCATCTGAATAGTATCTATACTTGTAGGACGACTTTCGTACATTATGGAAAAAATAGCGTCTCAAGTTTATAGAATATCTTTAAAGTTCGAACCACAAACAATAACAACGTTACTGGCAAGCTTATTGTGCCCTTGAATAGATCCCCAGCGGCTCCATTGTCAGCATAATAAGGGTTTGAGGCAATGTAGCCACTGTTCGCACTTTGGGAGTGTCAGTCCCAAGCCTGGAGAAAGGAGGAGGGCGAGTCTAATCATCTTTGATAAGAACACAATATCGCTAAACAGCAGGAAGCCGCAACGTAGCAGGCACACAAGTTTTGTGGGTTCAGGATGATGTGTGGGACTGTGTCTGAAGGCACTATTATAGTGGTGAATGGTTTTCCTTGATGTTGTTGAACCAGATCCGCTACACAGACAATAATCATAATTTATGGCTTGATTTTAATTTAAAGCAGAATTTCTCTACTTCTGTAATCTGTACTTAATATATATTGGTGTAAATTATGCTTTCTTGCTTGGTGTTGTGTTCAGTACTCCGTGTACACTGAAGAATAGTTGTGAATGCGCCTAAACCAGAACTGTACTGTCATCAGAATTTAGAAACTGAAATATTGAAATTGTCAGCTTGCCTCATCATGGTTAGCATAAGCCTATGCGGAAGTTTGAAGACTGGGCAAAATTTCAAATGACTTATTCATGAATCATGATTAAGAGGCTCATGCTCAAGTGCAGGTTAGAAATCCTGCCTGGCAATGGTTAGGTTTCTGTCTGAGACAATAATCTCTATAGGGTATTTATTCCTCATGTTTATATAGCATGCATTGTTGGTGGTGGTGTGTTGTTCATTCATTCATTCATTCATTCATTCATTCATTCATTCATTCATTCATTCAGAAGACTTAGCTTATATAGTGCCCCTTTAAGAAGTCTACTCAGAGGTGCTTCCAGCCCAGCCACGGCTAAATAATCATTAGCTCAACCGAGTTGCATCAGACTTTGCAGATAGGTTTTGAAATGGAAGTTGATTGGTTTGGGCAGTCGACCTGGAACATTGAGTGTACATGCAGGTTCACACCTCTGGAAGTGCTACTGTGTAGGGACCTTGAGCGAGTCTTGGCAAAATTTCTCAGCATTGTCAGCACAAAATCGATGTGCACAGTATTATTATGGTTGTGCTGGGCTTCTTTTAAGGACTTTCACAACCACTTCTTTCAATCAATCAATCAATCAGAATTTTTATAGCGCCCTTCAAAGTATCTACTCAGAGGCGCTCCCGGCCGAGATCAAGTGAAAAAACAGTCTAATCGCCTACTTTGTGAAATTGAGAACAGTTTGGGAGTGTCGCATAGTCAAGGGAAGCCCATTCCCGGTTGTTGGACCAACCACAGAGAAGGAATGGCTCTGCATTGTCCCTTTCCATCGTCCCAGGGCCGGATTAAGCTCTCGGGGGGCCCGCCGCCATATTCTCCGGGGATCCCTTAATCTACCTTGACCTTCTGTCACCAGGTTTCTCTCAAATGTTAATGCATGACTATAATCATGGGTGGAGTTTATCAGAGGCTTGGAGGCTGAGCCCCCTCCCAAGAAGGCCCAGAGTCAGTTTTTCACCATGAAAAATGGTATCTTTTTCCGGGTTTTGGCCCCCCCCCATCAAGAAGGCTTAATCGAATGACTAAAAAAGGTCATAAACTTTTTGGGCTGAGAAAAAAATCGGCGCCGCTTGATCTGGACTAAGTCTCTGCCCCAACTTTACCCCCCCCCCCCCACAAGAACGGAAACCAAACTCCGTTCATGCCTGTAACTGACCAAGAAAGTGTTTATAGTCCTAACTCAGACTTAAAAATGTGTAGCTTAATGAAAACCAAGCTAAGCGACACCATAGGCCTATGTAGACGTCAATGCAGTAGGTGTTGTTCAGTCTAACGGTTTAAATTCTACGAAATACCGATAGACTATCATTTTTTCTACTCTTGGCAGTGTGCAAGCTGGTTAATAATGTCATTAAAAGAATCAGTGTAATGGATCACTGTCAACACTGAGAAGTTCCACTGCAGTTAGACGTTTTCTTGCCATTGTTCTCCGCAGATTATTCTTCAATAATGCCAGTTTGATGAAGGATCTAAGGTCTTTCACCATTGCAGTTGGATATGTATACCATCATGCACTTGTAGCATACATACGGTGAGCAATGGACACCTTGGGAATGTAGATTGAAGAGCTTCAGTTTTGTGCACCATGTCAAGAGAAGCTGGTGATTTAGTCTAGGCCTATAATTATAGTCTCTGGGTTTTTGGCAGCGATATACCATATAGGTCAGATGACTTGACGTACAATGTACCTGCCTATTTTGCTTTTGACCTGCCTTAATAATGACCTGTCAAATATTCTTTTAAATTTTGATATCTGCCGTACATTAATTTCTTCGACCTGAGGAATAACTACCATGACCTTGGTGCGACCTGCTAAATTGTGGTTCCACGACAACTGGTCTACCGACAACTCGTCTAACGACAACTCGTCTCCGGACAATTGGTCTAACGACAACTGGTCTACAGACGAATAGTATTGATGAAACAAAAGCTGGATTTATGAAAAAGGGTTTTTAGCTTAACTGGAAGCCGGATTGATGATTTTAATTCATGTATTTCAAAATGCACCCATTTCTACTTCAAATCTAAAAACACCTTCATCCAGCTTCCATTTCTCGCCTGTTATTTTAGTCAATCCAGCTTCTATTTCAGATATAAAAATACCATCATCCAGCTTCCATTACTTAAGCGATTTTCTTATCAATCCAGCTTCTATTTCAGATCTAGAAATACCTTCATCCAGCTTTTATTTATCATACATTATTTTCGTCAATCCAGTTTCTATTTCACCTGTAAAGGAACCATCATCCAGATTTCATTTCTCGCGTTTTTTCATCAATCCAACATCCACTTCACCTCTAAAAACTGTCATCCAGCTTCCATTTCTTAAGCGCTGGATCAGTTGTCAGTAGACCAGTTGTCGTTAGACGAATAAATTGTCCGGAGACCACTTGTCGGTAGACGAGTTGTCGTTAGACGAGTTGTCGTGACACCCTAAATTGTATAGCTGTTTGCACAGCATAACGAACTGAAACATTATAGAGAATAGATAGTGCAGCTTCTAAACCACCAGCTTCTAAAGTTCTACACCGCCAAAATAATTGTCTTTTCCGATGCGAGTAACAATTTTATAATCGTGTCAGCATCCAGAACATCGAAAACCGTTAAACTCTGAGCACATTCTGAACTTCTTTGCATGCAGAATTCCTATAGGCCCATCTTAACGAAAGAACTAACCGCGATTGACGATTGCCAAAAGGTTTCAGCGAGAAATTGATCCCACACTTCAAATGCAACTTTATGCAATTTTATTTCCCTCATCAGTGCTTCGAGCCTTCGAAGATCTGTTTAAGTATGGATTAGCGACAAAATCATGATTATAGATGGCAGATATATGGGGCCATTTACTGCCTTCATAAAATTAAACCAATCAGCAATTGACATGAATTTAGTGAAGTTGAATTATAAATGGGAATGTGGACTAAATTTTTTTGGGGTCACGGGCGGGGGGCCCCCTGACGACGGGGGGCCCGCCGCCATGGCAGACATGGCATACTGGTTAATCCGGCCCTGCATCGTCCATGGTAAATTATTTCCAATCTTATGACAATGAACATTTAAAACTAGTTTTAACTGGACAAGAATGCTTTTACAGCTGGACAAATTCATTTGGATTGCCCTTTTGGTGTAGAGCTGTACACTAAGAAGCAATAATTATGTGATCATGTGGACTTCTGAGCTTTTGAAGCTGGCCTGTCTATCAAAATTATAGTTTCAGTGTTTTGTATAATAATAATAATATCTTTTCTTTAATGAAACGCCTGCAAGACGCACTGCGCTTTACATTTACAAGTTATGCAGTAATCTTAATTAAACTTAACTACCAACTGAGCAGAAAGCTTTGCAATTACATGGCGCTAATAGCAGCCTACAAATCAAATCCGCCCAACGGGGGCTCGAACCTGCTAGGCCTACCTCTCGCACTCTTGGCGAGCGTGTTAACCATTACTCTACCGCCCCCCCCCCGTTAGAGTAATGCTGTATGTGTGCCTCCGTGTTAATTGAGCAGAACTGTAAGGTATTTACCTAGATTAAATTTTGACAATTATTAGGCATTCAGATATATACTCTGCTAGGCAAAGCCATTCAGCAAAGCAGACCAATGATTTGGACATGTAGGCTAAGCTTACATGTAGATTGGTTGGATGAGGTACAGGAAACGCTCTTCGTGATACTCTTCTTTCTACACCGTCTCCTGCTCTTGATATGCTCACGGTCGCTCAGCTATTTGACCTCTATACCTCCACCGTGACGAATCTTCTTGACAGTAGGCCTATGCTACCTCGTCGTAAGGTATGGACACGTATTCGTCCATTGGCAGTCTGGATTGATGCCGACTGCCATAGGCTTCGTCGTCAAACACGATGCCTAGAGTGACGGTATCGTCGGACCAAGGAGTCCAGTGATCGACTGGCTTGGATTGCTCAGCTACGCGCCCTACATCGTCTCTACCACCACAAAGAGGCAGCTCACTGGGAAAAGCTGGTCTCGCGCAACGCCAAGAATCCCAGACGTCTGTGGTCGTCGATCTCGGGGCTTCTTGGCAAGACATCTCGCTCCTCTGAAACACCGGCATTCACTGCAACTGAATTTCTTGAGGCACTTTCAACAAAGATCGACCGCCTTCGTGCATCAACTGCTGATGCACCTCCTCCAACGTTTACCTCAACGTCAACGATCTTTGATGATTTTAAACCTGTCACTGAGGTTGACCTTCGGCTAGCTTTTGCAACTCGCGACCTTAGAACTATATAGTACTAGGGGAAGGGCTTCTAATATGGGCCCCCTAAGAAACTTCGCTATTTCAGAGTGCAGATGAAGCTGAATGCGTCGGATAGTTTATTTTAGGCATAACTTGACGTGAATTGTGATCAAATATGAAGAAATTATTCTTTAATCTCTTCAAATAAATTTTTAAATAATTTTTTTCTAAATACGTAAAGTGGACCATATTACACGACCCTGTGTGTAATATGAGCCACCCTTGTAGAGATTAAGCAAAGCTGCTACTCATGTAAGAGAACTGCTGTTACTGTTGTGGGTTGCGGTGGTGTATGCTGCATTAATAAATATAGGCCTATATACAATGTACATATATATATATATATATAATGTATATATGCATGTAATAGGCTATATATAATTATATATACAAATAGTTTCACGTGCACGATACATGTAGGGATTGTGAAACTCCGATACAGTCGGGAGCGCCTCTGAGTAGAGAGCTTGAAGGGCGCCATAACAAATGCACATACACACAAACAAGCTTTATTTATCAACACAAGACTAATTTTCTCTGTCAATAATTAAGGACAACTAGTTCCATAGTAAGATGTTGCATCCCAGTCGCTTCCAGGTTTTTGTGAGAGGGCTCCACAGGCACAGGACGTTCAGTCATCCCAGTTGCTTCCAGATTTTTGTGAGAGGCCCCACAGTCACAGGACGTTCAGTCATCCCAGTTGCTTCCAGGTTCTTGTGAGAGGCCCCACAGGCACAGGACGTTCAGTCATCCCAGTCGCTTCCAGGTTCTTGTGAGAGGGCTCCACAGGCACAGGACGTTCATGCAGTCATCCCAGTTGCTTCCAGGTTCTTGTGAGAGGGCTCCACAGGCACAGGACGTGATCAGTCATCCCAGTCGCTTCCAGGTTCTGGTGAGAGGGCTCCACGGGCACAGGACGTTCAGTCACGTCGGATGGTACAAACTCAACAGTGATGCTCGTGTGAGCCCATAAAACCTAGATTCCATCAGGTGTAGGCCTATGTGCTCAACTAGATCTTTTTCTATGTCTGCTGGCAAGTCATGTGAACGCCATAGCAATTTGTTGCCACCACGAGCTCGCACAGTGAGTGAGATGTGTAATATGGGCCGGCCCATATTACACATTGGATCACAGGCCCATATTACACACACTGGTATGCTTATAGAAAATCCGTTATAGTGTGATCAACGAATGTTTTAAATATAAAGATAGTTGCGTTTTTATATGATGAAGAAATGTCCTACCTACTGAGACCAAAGGGCATAGTATAACTCAAATAATAAGCCACACAACAGCTGCTGAAGTTTGAAATTTCTTATAAGAAATCTACATAAAAATTAAAACATTTTATAATTTCGTTCAGAGGTTATGAGCATAGGGACACATTCAAAATATGAAGTTCAAATATGTGGACGGATTATTTCCCACAGTAAGAGCTCTCCGCAGACATGGTAGGTGGGAGAAACAGTCGAGGCCCATATTACACACTGACCCATAATACAAGCCTTTCCCCTATGTCCACTTTTTTGAAAAATCAACCTAACGCTATATCCGTTATGGCGGTTACATGGGCTATGTCCTCAGCCGTCTAGCTTAACTGGAAACGCTTTGTATAGCTCTTATGCCAATACAAAATAGTTCTATGTCCATAAATTTGGAAGGTTTTTCAAAGCTATAGAGGCACATGTCCACAGCCAATAGAAAGTGTACTTTGTGTCACGTGGTTGTTAGGTGACAACGTTCTATGTCCTCAAAAATACACAGCGATTTATGGATGTGTGAGATATTTCTATACAGTTCTATGTCCATAGCCAAGGTGACAACGTTCTATGTCCTCAAAAATACACAGCGATTTATGGATGTGTGAGATATTTCTATACAGTTCTATGTCCATAGCCAATAGCAGTAAGAGATTAGAACACGTGACCCAGACTTGTTGTCTGACTTAATGGTGACGCTTACAAACCCAACTTGCAAAAAACCCGAAATGTAGACGATTATTTTAACCGGCAGTGCGAATACAAGATTAAAAGGATAGCTTTTACGAAATATAATAGTATTCTGTGAAAAAGTTCAAGCCAAACGGAAATATAACAGCAGGACGTCGCTTCAAAATTGTTGCGTAACAAAGTTGCTAGTGGACATAGTACGTTATCTTATTATTTTCTGTGTCTATTATCACGACATTATTAATGCTATACTGCTCTATGTCCAAAAATTGTACAAAAATGGTCACCCGTGCCATATTTATATCTAAATTACTCGTATGAAATTTAAATTATGATCAAAACAAATATTAAGATCATACTAGGGAAAAACAGTGCTGTCCGAAAATGTAAATTTATTCGCCATCAATGAAACAGGGAAAAACATTTTCCTCACCAAATCTTAAAATTCGTTTTTCTCAGTTTCGCAAAAAGTGGACATGGAACTATATAGTTCTAAGGTCGCGAACTGCTAACTTAAACTCATGTGAACTTGATCCACTACCCCCATTTGTTATCAATGACATTTTGGATGACTTTAGCCCCTTTTTAGTTTACCTGTTTAATAGATCCCTCTCTGAAGGTTGCATCCCTCCCTCTCAGAAACGGGCCCTTGTCTTTCCTTCACTAAAAAAGCCTAACCTTGACACCAACCTTTGCCAAAATTATCGGCCTATCTCAAATCTATCCTTTCTTTCTAAGACACTTGAACGCCTTGTCTCTCTGCAGTTTCTACCTTACCTTGAGCAATCTGGTCTCCTTCCTGCAAATCAATCTGGTTTTAGGGCCCATCATTCCACCGAGACAGCTCTCCTTTCTCTATTATCTGAAATCTATTCTGCTGTTGATAGGTCTGAGGTCTCTCTGTTGGCCCTCTATGACGTCTCTTCAGCTTTTGACATGGTTGATCATGACATCTTACTCAAGCGTCTTGAGACCTCCTATGGTGTTAAAGGCCTCCCCCTATCTTGGTTCCAGTCGTACCTTTCTGAAAGAACTCAAATGATTATATCTGGTGACTCTCGAACCCAATGGGTTCATGTTAATCTGGGTGTTCCTCAAGGTTCAGTTCTTGGACCTCTCCTATTTATTCTTTACACGGCCGACATCTCTTCTCTTTTTCCGATTTGTAGTGCTGCTGGCCATCTCTTTGCTGATGATGTTCAGGCTTTTGTCCATGGTCCCTCATCTTCCCAGCTGCTATTAGTTGCTCTTATTGAATCCCTTACTACTCATCTCCACTCATGGATGTCTTCAAATCGCCTTTCGCTTAATACTTCAAAGACTCAATTCATCTGGCTAGGTACTCCCCAGCAGCTCCAGAAGCTTGATTTAATTCTGCTCTCTGAAAAATTTCCGCTGTTTTCCTTCTCTTCAAGTGTTCGGGATCTGGGTGTTGTAATTGATAGCTCACTTACCTTTACTGAGCATATTTCCAATGTGACACGCTCGTCATATTTCCATTTAAGACGTCTCAGAGCCATTCGTCGCTCTGTCTCCTCCTCCATCTTCACTACCTTAATTCATGCTTTTATGTTCACGAATTGACTATTGCAATGCTCTCCTCATTGGTCTTCCTAAAGTTCGTCTTTCACCGATTCAGTCGGTTTTCAACTCAGCTGCTAGATTGATTGCCCGCCTTCCCAAGTACTCTCACATCTCTACCTTTATGTTTCATGAACTTCACTGGCTTCCTCTCCGTGCTCGCACACAATTTAAGATCCTCACTCTGATCATAAAGGCTCAACGGGGTCTTGCCCCAAAATATCTCACTAATGTTTTGCTTCGTCCTCACTCAGCTTCCTCCCACCGTCCACTTCGTTCATCCAACAGATTTGACCTCTTGGTTCCTCGGTCTAGAACTGTTATGGCTCAGTCTCGATCATTTGTCTCAATTGGTCCTTCTCTTTGGAATGCCCTTTCTCCTTCTGTTAATTCGCTCTACACTTCTGTCTGGTAGTCTCTCCTCTGCTTTGTCTCTTCTCAAAACCTGTTTCTTCTCGCTGGGCCTTGCGCACTGGGAGCGCCTCTGAACGGTTCACCCTACTAGAGGCGCTTTATAAATGTTTAAATACAATACAATACAATAGGAAAAGTCTGGCATGAGACTGGAGGAGCTAAGAGAGGCGACTAGGGAGAGGAGACACTGGAGAGGATACATCAGGGCTTTCGCCAGAGCTCCAGGAGTTGACGGCACCAGGTGACCAGATGACATGTAGATTTGCAGAGAGAGAATGCCCATTGACTGAATCCCATACAATGCACAGCGAGTAGCCTAACCAGTCCTTGTCATGGATATTCTCCTTTTGTCTTGGACCCTAAAGCAGACGACCACGTGACAACACTTGATATGAATTTAATTTACTGAAAACAAACGGAAACATTTCCGGCGACTCTGTATGCCTAAACCGGAAGTTATAAAGTAACCAAAATACAGTGGAACACGTTGCTACAATGTAGCCTACATGCTAAGAAGTAAAAAATAAAATTAATGGCTAAAACGGATCAGCTAGCCTAAACGTTGATAAAAATAGAATTATAGCTAAAACGTAGGCCTAGGCCTACTATAGCAATTTACGAAATCATTGGACAATTGATAGCCTAGGTTATACTAAACTGTTCGAGTTTGCCTGAAGCATTTCAGAAGCTCTTTAAATGTCGGAAAATTAATTGCTAATGCTTCCGAGTAGATTACCTTGAAGGTGCGCTACATAAAAACTCAATAGTAATAATGTAATGCAGTGTAAAATATTCGAAATCTCACAGCGCCATATTAAAAGCGATAATGTCAACGACGCTATATTATTATGAAATCAAATCCGCAATAGCCGGCCTGCAGAGTCCGGGGCGGTCAAGCCGAGGTGACACTAGGTCTATAATAGCCTAGGCCTACGGGGCAGTCGCCTCTGCTTTTGCCGTATTGCCTAATCGTTGAATTGACTTTGCAAAGTGTTGACGATGTCCCGAGTCATAGGCCTACCCCTCTTGCTATTAGCCTAATAATAGACCTGCTGTTTCTCAACATTTGTAAAGCGATACTTGAAATGTAGGCCCTAACTTCCCATAAGCTTATTCACGCGCGCCCTATGTTATTTGAATGACTGGCTATAGCAGAAGCGGATAATGCTTGCCGGTCAAAACGGACTCTTGCTTCGATGTGTCTCTGTTGACCAACAGTTCGACTCCGTTGAGCTGAACGACTTTACAATAATTATAATTATCGAAACTGCGATAAATCCAATCTGGATAAAACAGCCGAGTTTTTCTACAGATGGACGACTCTGCTATCATGCTACTGGTATGCGAAAAAGGCACGTAGGCTGCATTTATGGACGGTACGGGTAGGCCTACGGCGGTACACTGGAAGACATTTCGGTTTAAGAATGCCGGCTGATTTAACATAACATTTTTTTATTCGGTAAACCAACACCCAACATTAGGGTGGACCTTGCAACGGTTGGGCCAGGGAACTCGGCCGGAGTGACGATAAGAACAGAAATAGCGGCCTATGCAGAAACAGAGGTAGAGTCCTTATCGACGATTGGCGTTTACAATGGGGCTTCTGGAGTTGGGAGAACGACCTCCCTCAAGGCTGGCAGCATAATGGGGGGGGGAAGAGTAACGGTAGCCTATGTAAATAAACTGGGAGTGTTTAGATTTCAGATAATATAACGACGTGCAATAGGCGTACAATAGGCCTAGCCTATATGCTATGGCCTATGTATTAACTTTCGCATTGCATGCCGTTACACTGCCGAAATTAGGCCTATACATCATAATAATTATGATTTAATATGATTAATACGAAATTATATATCATAATATGATAGGCCTATATAATTTCTATAGACCGCAAGCGGTTGACAGTGGAGGGCTGTTCTTCCATTCCACTGATTCCAGATACAGGGTGGGGTGGGTTGGGGTTGGGGGGGGGGGGGAAACGCCACTGTTAGAATCATCGATTTCAGATGGACTTTGGAGTGGTGGGACTGAGGAAGACCGCGAGTGTGACAAGCACAAGATAGACGGTGCAGATCCAGAAGCAGAGTCGATCGATGACCATGGCTGCGAATTTCCAATCGTTGCTCTCATCAGTCTGTTCGTCATCCGCCTTCAGCTTATTCGTCAGATAGCGAAGCTCGCTTAGGACTGCCAACATCGTATGGTGAAGGGCGGCCACGGCGTCCGTGTGCCCCTTAAGCCCCTCGGCCCCCGCCGCCCCCGGGTGGGGCTGGGGCAGGGAGTGGTACATCTGGATGAAGGAGTGGCCGTTGGCGTCGCCGTTGAGGACGTTGGCGATGAGACTCTGAGACGGAGGGGTTGTTTCTTGGAGCAGGCGGAGGCGGGCCTGGCGCCTGCGGGAGGCTGGGGAGAAGTCGTGGCCAGGACGGGAGATGCGTAGTAGCCACGCCAACCATTCACAGATCACCAATCTCACCTGAAGCACAAAGCAAACACTGCAGGGCAAAAAGGTTTATCAATCAATCAGTCAGTCAATCAATCAATCAGTCAGGCGGTAAGTCAGTCAGTCCAATCAATCAATCAATCAATCAATCAATCAATCAATCAATCAATCAATCAATCAATCAATCAATCAATCAATCAATCAATCAATCAATCAATCAATCAATCAATCAATAAGTCAATCAATCAATCAATAAGTCAATCAATAAGTCAATCTATCAAGCAGTCAGTCAGGCAGTCAGCCAGTCAATCAATCAATCAACCAACCAATCAATAAGTCAATCAATAAGTCAATCAACCAATCAATAAATCAATCAACCAATCAATAAGTCAATCAATCAATAAGTCAATCAATCAAGCAGTCAGTCAGCCAGCCAGCCAGTCAGTCAATCAATTAATCAGGACGAAAAGGTATGATGACGTGTGGGGTGCGAAATTAACATAGCATAGCCTAATAATATGTTGTGTACAGGAATGGCATACTACATGTATACAGAGCATAGTATAGGGCTATAGGCTAACTAGACCGGGTAACGGTATAGGCCTATGTTCACCATCATTTTCAGCGCCTCTTCTGGTGTACACCCTACAGAGGCCTAGAGTCCACAACTTCCACAAGCTCTCAACCTTGAGCAAATACTCCTTCTAAGCAATGCAAGAGGATATAGCCTATAAATCGCAAGTATTAAAAGTACTAAATAGACCTATTGGCTTGCACGCGTAGGCTACTTCTCGTCAGCACAGTAAGCCCTGTAGTAGCCTATTATAATTATTGGCGTTTGTTGTGTTTGATTCATCCATTTGGAATGACCTTTCCTCCGCTGAGAACGACTACGAATAATCGCTTTGTGGCGCTATATAAATTTATGGCTACAATACAGTAGAATATATTATTACATGTACTCACCCAGAGAGGCATGACGTACATATCTGGCGTTCGATGATGGTAGTTGAGAACAAGAACCGTCATAATGACCGACACAGTACACATGATGGTCACGCAGCCAAAGTAGACACCTGCCACGCAATTATAACGAACCACGATAATAATAATAATATTGCTTCCATTATTACCACTACTGCTGCTGCTACTCCTACTACAACCACTACCAGTATACCACTACTAATATTGCTACTAATACTGCTGCTGCTATTACCACTGCTGCTACTACTACATCATCATCATCATCATCATCATCATCATCATCATCATCACCACCACCACCACCACCACCACCACCACCACCACCACCATCACCATCGTCACTTAGCCTGAGGTATGCCTAAATGTGAATAAAGTTCATGCTATAGGAAGTGCTATTGTAAGAAGGTTTGAGACTATATTATTTTTTCCCCCGAAGCACATTATAATCACGATCCCTCGGGATTGTCAGAAAATCAGAGTAGCTTTGTTCTGCCGTGGATTGTCTTCGCAGACGGTTCTATCGGAAATGGCGCTACAAAAAGTGACAGTCGATCAACCCTTCTTCTGATCTTCTCACCGACAATAGGAACTGCCATGGATGTCGCAGGAACCATATCGGCCACGATCAGCTGGAAGACACTCAACGACAGCAGGATCGTTATTCCTGTGTTACAGAAATTAATCATTGTAAGGTACATGCAATGCAATGTAATGTAATGTAATGTAATGTAATGTAAACGGTCTACAATTATGTTCTCTGACAAAGTTTGCAGTTGACAATATAGGCCTAATATAGGCTACATGTTTGTCTCGTGTGCACTGCGAAGTTGGCTTTCTGGAGGGTGCAATTCGTTCATTTAAAGAATTTATATAGGCTAACGCCCCTTGATGAAGCCCGCTCAGAGACGCTCCCAGTCGAACACAGTGATACAAAAAGGTCCTAAGAAACCTGTTAATTAAACAATGTGGTGGCCCTGGTAAATAAAACTGTGGTCCTCAGCCATAGGCGTATGCGACATTTCAGCGTTTGGGGGGGGGGGGGCAAAAATGAGACTTTTGCCTGAATTTTTTTGGGGGGGGGGCATTTGCCCCCCCCCCCTGGACCCCGTCTCCTACGCCTATGTCCTCAGCTCACAGAACCATAATAAAGGACACGTAAAAATGTATAATTATTAACTTCGTGCTATATGAACATTCCAATAATATAACAGGCAGCAGATAATAAACTTGGTGTACAATACCGAGTCCGATCTTTTCGCCTTCTCCTGGTGGTAGAATGAAGGTGAGCAGCGTGAGCATGGAGATGAGCGAGTAAGGTATGATGAGATTGAAACCGTAGTACAGGGTTCGACGCCTGATGTGCATGGTGAAGGTGATGTCTATGTATGGTTCAGGACAGCAGTCGTATTTCTGCTCATTGCGAATGGCCAGCACCTCTACAGGAAAAAGACATTGCATGAAGTCGACAAATTAAAGGCGGGGATATAATAATTATTATTATAGACACAACCGTGTTATATTTAGATGTAGGTTGTAGACTAGCTGAAACTGTGGCAGAACAAAGGTGGTAGGGGAGGAGAAGAAGAGGGAGAAGAGGGAAGATAAAGTGGAGAAGAAGGAGAGGAAGGAGGAGGAGGAAGAGGAATAAGGCGATGAAGACGTCATCGACGACGACGACGACGAATAAGAAGAAGAAGAAGAAGAAGAAGAAGAAGAAGAAGAAGAAGAAGAAGAAGAACGATGAAGAAGAAGAAGAAGAAGAACGATGAAGAAGAACGATGAAGAAGAAGAACGATGAAGAAGAAGAAGAACGATGAAGAAGAAGAAGAAGAAGAAGAAGAAGAAGAACGATGAAGAAGAAGAAGAAGAAGAAGAAGAACGACGACGAAGAAGAAGAAGAAGAAGAAGAACGATGAAGAAGAAGAACGATGAAAAGAAGGAATAAAAAAGGAATAGAAAAGGAATAGGATGAACAAGAAGAATTTAAAACAAGAACAAGGAAAAGAGATGGGAAAGCGCTGAGCAATTGCGAGTGAAGGACTTGCCCAAGGAACCTATTATACGCGGCATTGAGGTGGATTCGAACCTGCAACCCTTCGGCTGCAAGGCAACTCCATGGCGCTTATATGAACCCTAGATCTCTCGGCTACGAGTAGATCACGCAAACCACATCACCACAATCGCACTCATCCGTTGACTAATGAATAAATTGCTTGCGATCAAAGCATCGCTAATTAATTGCGTGGTCGAAAACGAGCTTTGGCGGCCGATATAATAATTTTATTATACTCTTAAACAATAGCTAATGTTGCTGACCATTTAGCGAGTCCTTTGCTGCCGGATGTTTTTCCGTGTATGGCTTCGGCTGTTCCTATAGCAATGGCATGTAGTCCGAAAAGCAATACTACACTGTCCAAAGTGTACATGTATAATGTATATAGGCTATTGCTGTTGTGGTTCTCGTTTATCGATTTGCCAAATCTCTCTGTCTGTCTGTCTCTGTCTGTCTGTCTCTATATCTCTCTGTCTATGTCTGTCTCTGTTTGTCCCATGTCTCTGTCTCTGTCTGTGTCTCTGTCTATCTGTCTCTCTCTTATCCCCATCTCTATGTCTCCCCTAATGATGCATCTTTCTTTCTCGGTATATGCCTGTCTCTGTCTGTCTTTGTCTGTATCTGTTTGTCTCTGTCTGTCTCTGTCTGTCTCCGTCTGTGTGTGTCTGTCTGTCTGCATGTCTCTCGCTCTCTATTTTTCTTAATCGGACCAAAAATTTTCGCTTTACATTTGTTGACAACCCTTTTGACGCGACGCAGCAGCGCTCTTGAATAGGCACACACCCACGCAGGGCTGAGCTTCAAAGTTGCGCTTCATAAATTCTGAGTTTACGATCGGTATAACTTGTGTGGTCAGCCAATATGGCAGCATGTTGACCGTTTAACGACATCTTAGATCACCAAAAACATTTGATGTATGCAGTATGCAGTGTAATAATAGAAGGAAATTATAGTGCTTGATTCCTCTCGCTACATAAGTGACCAACATAGTCGACCGCGTGAAATAAGGTTTTCTCCGACAAGTGACAAGTCATATAATATCATAATTGATTTTTTTTCTCTCGAGTATTTGGTCACATGCATCCTCGTATATTTCTCGAGAGTTAAACAGCAGACGCTGCAGAGTCAGATATCGCAAGTCATTCATGACTAACTCACTGACTAACTGACTAACTGACCAGTCTATTGATTGATTAGCTGAACGATTGACTTATTGATTGACTGGTTGATTGATGAACTGATTGGTCGACCATAATGGTTTCAACTGACTGACTGATAGAATAACTGATTGATGCAATGAATGACTGATTTATCGACTGACTTACTGAGTGACTGAATGACTGACCGACACACTGACTGGCTGATTGGCTGATTGACTGGCTGTCTGACTGACACATTGACTTACTTACTGATTGACTAACTGACTGACTGACTAATTGACTGACTTACTGACTGACTGACTGACTAATCTGACTGACTGACTGACTAATCTGACTGACTGACTGACTAATCTGACTGACTGACTGACTGATTGACTGACTAATCTGACTGACTGACTGACTGATTGACTGACTAATCTGACTGACTGACTGAATGACTAATCTGACTGACTGATTGACTGATTGACTGACTAATCTGACTGACTGACTGACTAATCTGACTGACTGATTGACTGGCTGACTAATCTGATTGCTCATTCACTGACTAATTGACTGATAGTTGTCTCTCTCCTACCAACGAGATCCCATTCTCCGCTCGGCTGATACGTCGTCAGATCAACCGTATGATCCTTCGCCGTCAGATTGATCTTCGACTGATCGTAGCTCCACGATCCGAACTTCATCCGACAGAATTGATCGTCGAAAGGGAACCAGCGTATGTCGATGGCACACGTGGAGATGAAGAGACCGAGAGGGATCCAGGAACATGTTCCGTCTGACAGAACGACGATGTTCGTTGGATACTTGCTATCGATGTCCTCATCTGCACTGCAAGATGAACACATCGATCGATCGATCGATTGATCACTCAAATCGGTTGCTCAATGAATGAATAAATGAATGAACGAATGAATGAACGAATGAATGAACGAATGAATGAATGAAAGTAGAACAGAAAGAAGGCATTTGACTTATTTGACCAGTACAGCCTTGATCTTCGGACAATTTGACCAGTACAGCCTTGATCTTCGCCCATTTGACCAGTACAGCCTTAAAAATTGAGTGCCCGCGCAGTTTGAGCAATATAGCCTTACTTTTTCAAATTCGGTGTCTGTCGTAAAAAAAATTTTCTCCGGCGTATACAAAATAACTGAAAAATGGAATATCCAACTCGGTATAAAGACAAGATATCCCAATATAAAATGGTTTACCCGAATAAAACTAAAACTGAATTACGAAAAATCGCCAGGCAGCTCGGCTTGGTTGCATATACATGCATACATAGCCTGCGGAGATCGGAGTTGATTGTTGTAATTGACGCTCACAACCGCGAATGCTACGACGATGAATGCCCATGCAAGTATCCACGGCCGGATCGTCAACAAGGGCCAGGCACGATTACCGTCGTTCGTCGTCAGCGTAATGGCAACTCACCCCCGCGTGATGTAAGGGCATGAGTGGACTACGACGTAGATACGGGACTACAATATCGCAAACGATTTTACACCGTTGGTTTATAATCGTCTTCGGATCAATCGAATATTATTATTTTTTCCAAACACGAGATATTTTGTCAAAATCGTCTCACAATCTCACCAAGTCTTCATTTTCGATCCACGAGTTGAACGAGTCTGGGTAGCCCAACCACTTCACGAGTGATTTCTTCCCGCGCTTCCTAATCACTTTTTCGAATCTAAATATTTCTTGAGTTGTTTTCTGTAGCTCCTGCTCATAGAATGACCCCTGTATTTCCTCAGAATTAGAATCAGTAATCTTGTAAGTTGGCGGATCTGTATATTGAACCTGAGATACTACAAAAACCTCCTCTGTCCATCTAGGTATATATCCTTTGTCAAAAATGCTCTTCTTCCTAGTTATTCTGACTCGATCGCCGACTGAAAACTTTGGTGTAATAGGCTCTGAAATCTCATCGCCGTATAAATTCATAAATACAGTCTTTTCGTTCACCTTCATACTAGCCTTCGCGGGGGTCATTTTAATTGAGGAATGTCTCGTGTCATTATAATTACTAACCATTTCGTCTAATACATCGATATATCTTCTAGTTGAATTAGCTGTAAAGTATTTGAACATCTTCTCTTTCATCGTACGCACCCATCTTTCTACGATGGAACTTTTGCCCTCGTTTTCGGTGGAATACAACTCGACTAAATTCTTCACATTTTTGTTATAAAATTCTTTCCCTTTGTCGCACCAAACTTTCGATGGCTGCCGACCACCCCCGAGTATCTTCACGAACCCGTCAGCTGTAGACTTCCCACTCTTGTCATGTAATGGAACGATCCATCCGTACTTGGAAAACACATCTATGACGGTCAATAGAAATTTCACGCCATCATTATCTCTAGCGAAAGCCTGCATGTCGATTAGATCTGCCGCCCAAATCTGGTCAATCCCGCCAACACGGACACGCCTCGTCCTAAAATTTCTCACTACTGGTTTGTGTAATTCATTCGCTAATTGATTAGTCCATTTCGGGTCCTGCTGTAATTTTTGGCTTTTTTTAAACCTAGCCCGAGACTCGTTTTAGCAGACAAAATAGGTTTGACTATCGCCCTCTCTACGCGTTCCCGCAGACTTGGGTTAGGTATATTGTTCAACTGGTTTATCATTACTCTATCAGCGACATTCCTAGAAGCCGTATCAGTGTGGTGATTGTATGCCAGGTCGTGAATATATGCCGCGCTATCTACCCTGTTTATAGGTTTGCTCCAATCTTTGGGGGTTTCGTTGGGATTCAGACGCAAATCTAGTCTAGTACCGGGACCAGTAAACTGATGACCTGGCAAATGTACCTCACCAGCAAACTTGGCCCAAGGTAATTTAATGTTGCTAGTGGCAGCGTTCAGTGAACTAACTAGATCTCCGCCTTGCACAATAGCAGACGCCTTCACGAATTGAGTTTTTGTTTTCCCGCATACGACGCAAACACCTCTGAGCATCGATCTCCCATTATTAGCCACGGCGTTCTGCACATCTGTCGTCTGGGTCTGTTTTTTACATTTTACGCAATACATTTCGTTTTTAATAATATATATTTTTAAAATGGAGATTAGAGATATGAGTTGGGGCACCGCGCTCTCGAAAAGATTCAATAATCCGTTGTTACCCAAAAGCATACGTGGTTTGATAGTTGGGAAATCGGCGTGTGGAAAAACAACGCTTCTTCTCAATCTTTTACTCAGGCCAGACTGGTTGGATTATAATAACTTGCAGGTATTCGGTACTTCTCTGTTTCAACCGGAATATCGCATTATTAAAAAAGCATACGAAGAAAAATTACCGAAAGAAGCGATCGTTTGGCTGTTCGACCACCGAGATGAAATCGTGGGACTAAATGCGTCGCCAGACCTTGTAATGGAAGAACTAGCAAAAAACTCAGAAGCTAAATCCGATATAATTGCCAAGTTCTTTGAGAACGCCGACGATGTACCGGACCCGAGAGATTTGAGCGCCGAAAAGAAGAACCTGATGATATTCGATGATCTTCAATTGGAAAAACAAAACAAATGTGAAACGTATTATAATCGGGGGAGGCATAGTAATGTAGATTGTTTTTACCTCGCCCAGAATTATTTCAAATTACCGCGTCAAACAATCAGAGAAAATGCGAACTTTATTTGCCTGTTCAAACAAGACCTGAAAAATTGTAATCATATTTACAACGATCACGTGAGTACAGACATGTCGAAAGATGAATTTAGAAAACTCTGCAAAACAGTATGGGAACGGCCTCATGGATTCGTGGTTTTAGACCTGACTAGCGACAAGTACAATGGTAAATACCGATGCGGACTCGACGAATTTTATATAATCGAGGATCCGCCATTGTAAAATTGTGTTGTATAGTAAAAATGGAATCATCGCTTCTCAAACAGATATCGGAAAACACGGAAAAGACGGCCTGCAACACGGAACCGAAAACATCATTTTCCATTTTTCTCAGCGAAAAGAGCACGCGAATCAGAACAAAGTTTAATCCACTACTCGAACTGGAGAAGAATAAGAGATATGAAATGGCCTTAGTTGCTCTCGAGACGTACTATTCTTTTCCCAATATCGATGCGACAAACAACGGTTTCAGGTATTCGCCAAATCGCGGCGTGGATTGGGTAAACATTGAAGTTCCAGAGGGTTGCTATGAAATAACGGATATCAACGAATATATACAGAGAGTCATGAAGGGGAATGGGCATTTCGACGGAGTAAATGGAAATTACTGTGTCTCAATAGCGCCAAACACCAATACTCTGAGGTCTGTGGTGAATATAGAAGGAGATTACTGGGTTGACTTTACGCCAAAGAATTCGATAGGAAGGGTTCTAGGTTTTCACAGATGGGCCTATGATGCTGGTTATAATGAATCGGAGGACTTGGTGAATATAATGAGTGTAAGCAGCCTGAGAGTGACCAGCGACATTATCGGGTCTTCGTACACTAACGGAACATCAGAAAACGTGATATATTCTTTTTTCCCAAACGTAGGCCCGGGTTACAAGATTATCGAAGTGCCGCATAATTTGATATATCTCCCGATTTTGCTATCTACAATTTCAACGATGGAAACGAAGCTCACGGACCAACACGGGAACCTGCTAAATCTTCGGGGGGAAGAATTGGCGATTCGATTTCACATCAGAGAAGTTTGAAAGTTTTTGTAATTAATTAATAAAATGAATCGTTACACGGGCGTAAAAGTTAATATTTCAGAAGCGCAACAAGACAAAATTAAAAGATCACTTCAAGCGGGGAGCGGCGTGAGTATCAAACTATCGCACGATGATTTGAATGGCGAACACGTTTTGGCTCTCACCCAGGCGCAAATCAGCAAAATGGCAGCAGCCTACCAAAAAGGAACTGGCATGATTATTAAAATGAGTAAAACACAATTGGAGAACAACAAGAAAGTCGAAGGTGGATTCATAGGCGCTATACTTCCGTTTCTAGCGACAGCGGGACGGTTCCTTCTGTCTAATGCACTGCCAAGTTTGGCGATGGGGGCACTAAGTGGTCTCGGCTCCGCGGCAACTACTAAGATTGTAGACAAAATCAGCGGTTCGGGCGTAATGTATGTCAAGAAAGGTGACATGGCGTGCAAAATAAGAGCAGCCGGATCTGGTTTGTACTTGTCTCCGTGGCAAAAAGGTAGCTCAATAACGGCATCCGGGCTGTACATGAAAACAGGGTCGGGCTATGCGAGGGGTGAAGGACTTTTGTTGGGCCCCAATTCGCCGTTTCAAAACATTCCAATTCTCGGCATGATATTATAAATTATTCTATTATAAAATGTTGAGACCAATACACAAATTTGGAACTAAACCAACTAGACCGGTAGAGGTTAGAACGCAGCCCGTTTCAGTCTTTTGGAAGACTACGAGCGGTGTTACTCGCGCCCCAGTAAGACAAATAGGAGGTCTGCGATGGGAGATTTTTGCGCAAAATGATATCACGATACAACCAAAGACAGCAAATACGCTAAGACTTGGACTCGGTGTAGAAATGTCGGCGGGTCTTTGCCTCGTTTCCCTCAGACAGAGTATCAAAGAACGACGATGCAGCCTACTAGACGGAGTGATTTCAGAAGATGTGATTGATGATATCATAGTTTCCATTCAAAACAACTCCGATTCGGCAGTAACGATAAACGAAGGAGATTCGCTATGCTGTGTAAATTATCAGTGGTAAAAAAATATATATTGCTAATAAATAAAAGAATGGAATACGAAGGCATCAAACTCTATCCAAACCTAACAAATATAACACCCTCTGCGCCAGAAGGTGAAATACAAATAGCCGCAGGGTCCGCACAAACGTATCGACTTCAGAAGATTAGCGAAATCAAAAAGGAGATCGAGCAAGAACGCGACAAAAGAGCAACGTTGAGTAAAAAGTATCATAGAAGTGTAAGCGTAATCGGCGTAGTAGACGCCTTCCTCATGGCGGTCACGATGGGGCTCGGAATTTCGGGGATCGGTGTATTGTCCACCATAATTGCAGCTCCCATCGCTATTGCTATGGAAGGGACAGCGCTAGGTGCGGGGCTATTGAGTATAATTGGCATCCGAATCTGTAAAAAGCTCGCCCTGAAGGCGGAGAAGCATGAAAGGATCAAAACGCTAGCTGACGCGAAGCTCAACACGATCAGCGACCATATTTCAAAAGCACTCGTGGATGATCATATTTCAGATGAGGAATATTCTCTGATTCTAAGCGAGATTGAAAAATTCAATGGCATGAAAGAAGAAATTAAAAGTAAGTCGAAAGTTGCGGCAGCCGCGATGGATGAGGAAACGAAACAATCTCTCATCGACCGGGGAAGAGAAGAAGTCAGGCAGTCCTTTCAAAGCATGTTTGAGAAAAATACCGAATCTGTGAGAAAGACGACTAACGCGAACATGTACGAAATCATGTAGACTTGTAGAGTTTTGTAGACCTATGTAGACCTATGTCGCTATGTCTGAAAATACGTCTAACTTGTGTTTTTACACATGTCGAAAAACATGTAGAAAAACACGTCGGAAAACATGTCGAAAAACATGTCAAAAAACATGTCGAGAAACATTAAATTTGTTATTAAAAATGTCGTTTCTAAAGATAGATGACCCGGCGAAAAGAAATTTCATAGTCGAAGAGTTTCTGAAATCCAAGAAGAATATTCAACAAAACTTTTTATCGGAGAGATTAGGGGATTCGGGGCTACAACAAGAATTAACCAAGCTGTACAAACCTATCGTCGATTCGCAATCCGCAATTTCCAAAGAGCAGAATGTCCTACTATCCGCCATCAAAGAAAACTCGATAGCTACATCAAACGCGCTACAGACGCTACCCGCTTCGTTGAAGGTTCAATTTCCTCAGTATCCCTCGATAGAAGCGTATAGCGACGATCCGACTGAGGATATTAGAACTTTAGAATTAGGTGATGTAGCCACCAAGTACCTTCATCAATACGCCTCCGATAGAAAAATCGTAGACACGACGTTCGGAATACGATCAAAAAATGGACAATTCTACATCGGCGATACTCCGATTTTTATTCAGGGAGACGATGTGACGGTTGGAAATAAGACGTATAGCGGAACACCGGGGCTTTGGGAGTTGTTGACGATGAAACAGCCGAACACGTCGATATACGATAATAATGATAGAGACGATTACGCCGAGATTCTACTCACGTCGGATGCTATCAGACAGCCAAAAAATCCCAACAAACCGAAAGCATCTGCGAGCGTCAAATATCGGGAAATTATCAAGCCGATATGGGAAAAGAGGGCTCGCAATACACCGACAGCGGGCAAAGGCGTCGGTGTAATCGTTATTTCTGAAGATCCGAATGTATTAGCGAAACAGCTCGAGCTATGATTTCATAGCTTCAAAGCAGGCAATACCGGCGTGAGAAACGAGATCGTGGCGATGTGCGACGCGTTATTGAGGCAGGAAGTGCTGAGTAATGATGCTTACAAAAATATAATGATGACATTGTAAAATGCAGGAAAAATGCAGGTCATTAATAGAAGAAGGTATAGAAAACAATACGTAATCGGAGGATCGGGAATATTCGATACAATTTCAGGATTTTTCAAACGGCTAGTAACGTCGAACGCCGCCAAACAATTAGCAACGACCGCTCTCAACGCGAGTAAAGACGTGGCGAAAGAAATTGGGGAAAAGGCCATCGATGTTGGGAAAACAACCGCAATCGACGCCGGTAAACGAGTAGTGGACAAAGCAGTGGCCAAACTGTTTACGACTCCTGCGCCTACTCCTACTCCCAAGAAAATTACGCCAGAAACTAGACAAATTTTAGAGCGGCTGAGTGGCGTCGGTAGCGTAGGTAGCGTCGGGTTGACCTCGAATATCCCAAATATCAATAATCTGATGATGGGGGATGGCCTGAAGATGAACGGCGTCATATCGATACAAGATTTAGTACGCTCGCTAAACGGCGGCGGAATGAAGGTCGCGTAAAAAATATATTATCGCGTAGTAGTAAAAATGCAATCATCCGATATTCTGAGATTTACCGAACAACCATTGAGCGATGAAAGCGTCGAACGCTACGAATGGTACGAGTATGAGCCGATATCGGGGGCGAATCTAAACACCTCCGGCGAGATTAGAATAAACATCGAACTTCAAGATCTATTTTGTCATCCAGCAGAATCTTACCTGTTGTTCGAGGGTAGATTGACGAAGGCGGACAACCCCACCACCTTCTACGTTGATGTCGATGTAGCAACTCTTACGAATAATGGGCTCATGCATCTTTTCAGTCAAATTTCGTATTCGCTGTCGAATCAGGAAATTGAATCGTTATTTCACCCGGGTCAAGCAACGACGATGCTCGGATTACTCAAATACCCGAATGATTTTCAACTAGCACAAGGTCTGAATCAGTTGTGGTACAAGGACAGCGGAGCGACGGCAGTTATCGCGAATAATCAAGGTTTCGCCGTTCGACAGGCGTATATAATTCAAAAACCAAATGCCAAAGGTACTTTCAGCTTTGTAGTTCCATTGAAGCATATTTTCGGATTTTGCGATGATTACGACAAGGTTGTTTTTGGTGTGAAACATACGCTAACTCTTGTTCGTAAAGCCGATGACGACGCAATTTTTAGACTCGCCGCCGCGGGCGCAGGAAAAGTTAGGCTGGATAAAATCTCATGGTTCATGCCCCACGTTATTCCCGCGGATATGGAGAAGATGCAATTGTACAAAACGATCGAATCGAAAGCGTCGCTGCCAGTTGCGTACAGAGCTCGTCAATGCGATACCACCTCCGTCGCACAGTCGACTAATTTTAGCTGGATACTTAGCGTCAAGACATTACCTGAGAAACCTAGGTACATCATCTTGGGTTTTCAAACCGGCAAAAGCGGCGATCAAGAACAAAATCCATCAGTTTTCAATCATTGCGATCTCAAAAACATGTTCGTGATGATGAACCAGGACCGATATCCAGTTGTCGACTATAATCTATCATTTCCGAATCAACAATTCGCGCGGGCGTACCGAGCAGCAGCCGCGTTCAGTGAAAAATACTATGGAATGGACGAACTAATGACACAATGCAATATCACACCCTCGGACTTCAAAGATCTGTTTCCGATTATGGTGTTTGACGTGAGCAAGCAATCCGAGCGTCTGAAGTCATCGGTGGTCGATATCCAGATCAAAGGCACGTTTAATACAGCGCCGCCGGCTAATACGGAAGCGTACGCAGTGGTGATTTCAGACAAGTTACTGAGGTTTCAATCGGACGGACAGAAAATGAGCGTAGTATATTGAAGAAAGATAACGCTGAAGAATAATGAGACTTACAGATACCTATCGCGCGTATATGAACGATAGGTATCTACGGTTACCTAGTACAAAAACTCGACCTGCAATCCGGCTCCGGCCTTGAGAAGAAGGTGACCGGCTCTTGGACTGTTTCCGGATATGGAAGAATATACCCTCATACCGAGCTTATCGTTGGCGTTGAAAAATATGGCGGCGGTTGGTAATACGAGCGATATTCTGCTGCCAACCGTTGATCCGCCAGCCATGCATTCAAAAAGTTCGTTACTAATTATCCCATCTTTGACATACGAAATTCTGATTATTTTTTCGCCCGGACTGTCATTTCCTATCAAGAAATTCGCGAATCCGCCAAGTCGATATACGCCCGTACGAGGAATAGTTATTAAGCCCAAGGACGTCGTATACGCCGAATCCGTATTGATGGCAACGACCGTTAATTGATGGTGCATTACATATACGCCACCAAATGCTCCACCATGCGTTGCATATGTGCCCGAGAATGCGCCACCACTTACGAATGCAGTTGCTCCCCCGCCATCCTCTCTCAACACACAAATAGCCGGCCCGGTTGTAGGTCTCCAATTCGCGGATAATGCTGGTGCCGCTGTTATAGCTCCAGCCGTTCCTTCGAACCTATATATAATACCGCTCGTCGTATTTCTCACTAGATTACCCGGAGATACCCTCATACCCGAAACGTAATCTCTAATACCGGCAGGCTCGACGCTATTAGTGATTTTATCGGCGACTAGGGCGATAGCCTGGGCTGAACTAATAGCGTCACCCCCGTTACCCGTAAAAGGGTAATCAGTCGGCAACCCTACGAGATGATGGCCATTCATATTTAGATTCCCAGTCGCCGGATTTGCTCCATCTAGCTTTAGAAAAGTACTATTTACTTGGGACAGCGTAACGCCCCCTGCAATTATTCTTTGAGTAGATCCTGAATCTGTATGACCAAATTTATCAACAGGCATTTTGAATATAATAATTTTTATTAATTAGGGCCGTAAGAATGCCGCAGAAAAGTCCCTACACAAAATGTTCGTATCGATGGATGAAAAAGCGTGTATGCTGAGGGAATCGAACTCGTCTAGAAAAACTACGTTACTTCCGATTGAATGGTTGTGCGAACCTCTCGTGCTCCCTCCGCCCGCAATTTGCATGTACGACACTCCATTTTTATACAGGTGGACGGTACCATACGCGGAATTACTATTGTTGCAAAATTCTATGTACACCGAAACGATATAGTACCCGGCTTTACTGGGGTAGAAAAAAGTCGTTCTGATACCCTGCTCAATACCGTGTCTTGTGGTACCGCATCTTATTACATCAAAAGTAACTGGAGTGTGAATTCTAGCGATTATAGCCTGTTGAGTTGAACTGTAAGCGCTAACCGCGGGTCCTACCACCATCGCCACTTTCGAAGTAAGTTGTTCATCGACGTATTTCTTATTCGTCAAATGATTATTGTCAGTCGGGACGTCGTCGTGATTCTGCAGTAAATCTATTACTTGCCCCCGACTCATAGCCTCATCTATTCCCGCTTCCGGAGTATTCGCTGTATTCGTTGTATTCGTTGTAGGCAGACCTCTAATAGTATGGCCACTCATATTTAGATCTCCAGTCGCTGGGTTTGTTCCATCTAGCCTTAGAAAAGTACTATTTACTTGACTTTCAGTAACTCCTCCAGCAATTACTCTCTGCGTAGATCCTGAATCTGTATGTCCAAATTTATCAACCGGCATTTTTTACACATCTGAATATAATAATTTTCAATGCAGACTGTTTATAACTTCTTGAAAATTCACTCCATCTTTACATGTTTTTTTCAGGACGTGCAGGCATAAATGACCGCAAAACACTTCGTTGTCGGGCTGAATACGCTCGCTATTGTAGTACACGGGACTCTGTAAATACTCTAGCAGTTCTGTAGGAGGGGACAGGCCATAGCTGTCGAAATATATTTTATCCTTGCCGTTTTTTGAAAAAGCGACCCAGTGCGAGCCGGTTCCATTAGAATCATCTAGATTCAATATCCCGCATTCAGTCCGTCTAGGTTTCTTCGGCAGCTCGTCTCTGAGAAATACTCCCCGGAAATCAGGGATATTGAGCTTTTTCGCGGCATCTAGTAGTTCAAAATTCGTCAACGGATGATTTGCGAGGACTACGCCTCCGACATTTATATTTTTCACAGTTGTATAGCTCATTTTAATATTTCATCTAGATGTTTCACAAACTAATGAGCTTTCGAGCTTCTACGCAGGCTAGATAATAATTATGCGTACAATTTTTGCATTCATTCGCCTTTCCATCTTTTTGAAATCGATTGTTGACGTATTCCGAAATGTTCTTTTCAATCTTACATCGGCTGCAAACTTTTGTGTCTTTTGTCTCTTTATTTTCCTGACTCGCGTATTTGTGTGCAAGCTCTTTCACTTTGGCATTTTTACAAACTTTGCAGCTGGGGTAATACCCGCTCTTTTGTGCATTATCTTTGTGAAATTCGTCCAAGCTTTTTTCTATTTTGCATTTGGTACACACTTTTTTTGCCGCATCCATTTTATATTAGTGTAAATTATTCTTTATTTTGTTTAGTTTTCAGCGTGTAGTGTCCGTAGGCAAGGGTATGGATCCCGTCGTCCATTATTACTCTTTTGTCGTCGTCGGCGGACAGAGCTATTTTATTTACTTCTTCGGTGTAAATTTCATGGCGGTAAGATCGAATGACGTTCATCGCTCTCGACTGTTGTCTTTTCGTAAACACGCAGTCTTTGTAATCCGCGTGAGTGATTGATTTCTTGACGACGTTCTTTTTCACACCTTTACATTTCTTGTAGTCTTCACCCGCCATCTTGTAAGAGTACAACTTGGATCGCAGACCGACAAATTCTTCAATCTGTTTTCCCGCGGCTTCGTCTTTGAACATACCAGGCACTTTTTTATTGACGCCAGATTCTATACCTGACGGATGATCTCTCGGATAGTCTGAAGTATCGAACATACTTTGGACGTCGGGGGAAATATCTTTGTAGAAGTCTTCCGTTTTAATTTCATACGCCAAAGAATCGGTGTCGGTGAATAATAGCTTGGCCCTATCTCCGTACTTGGACTTGATGTAATTATAATGAAAATCATACATGAGCGTCTTACTGACGTCTAATATACACATTCCCAGATATATCGGCTTGTTGTAAAGCAACTTGGTCTTTTTCATGTGAACGGCGATGAGGTTTTCGTCGAAAATAGTTCGTCTGTCGTAATTAGTTTTCGCGACTAGTTTGATGGCTTCCTTCTCATCACTCACCAATCGTATGTCAACTCGATTCTCGATAGCTTCCATTGTTTTACCGAAAACGCTATTGTTCATCAGTTTGAAAAAGTCTTTCTCAAAATCGTTCGTAGCTTTCGTTCTCAGGTTGGTATTCAGGTCGATATACTTTTTCAGCCAGGCACTTTCCACGAATTTTATTCCTCGATGTATTTTTACGATTTTCAATCCGAGACGTTCGTACAATTTTAAATTTTCGTAATGAACGACGTACTTCTTTTTGTCATTCAAGTTTGGAATGAGTTTCGCGACATTCGATCCCGCGGGTTTTACACTCTCCGGAGCTAGAGGATAATCATTATGCAGGTCGTGCAATTCCTTCGGATATTCTAAGTCGACTTCTAACACACATCCCACCCCATCTCGTTCGGTAATGTTTCTCCAATCATTCAATTCGTCATCGTTCATCCATTCAAACCCATGAGTTGGTAGCGGTTTGCTCATCGCCCATCCGTACAAGTTGTTCGCGTCCAAGTATGGAATGAATACTGAATGTTGGGTGGGATTGAAAGCTTCCCCCATGTACTCATTGTTCGCTTTCGCGTATCGATGTGAAATCGTGCTGACACCTCCTCGTATTCCCTGCTTGATCATCAGTAACATATCGTAGTCACTCAACAACTCCAACTTTACGCCAGTCGTCTTCAACGCCGCATCCCAAGCAAGTCCCGGCGAAGTATAATACCACGCGGGATCTAGGTTGTAGTGCTTCATACAGACGTCTCTAAAGTTTTCAAAGACATCCGCTAATAATAGAACATCCGATAAATTGTACAAGTCGTGATATTGGCGTAATGTTTTACATTCAAATTTGTCCCATACCGTTTTCGCGTGCTCGTAATCTTTTTCACTAATACCCGAATCGTTTAGTTTTGAATAGAAGGCATGTTTCGGCGGCAATTCGGTTTCGTTTAATCTTTCAACACCGTCGACGTAATCATACGGGTAAACGCCTTTTCTGAGTAAAAGATCCAGCTTCTCACCTTCAAAAAATTTCCCTAAATTCTTGCACTGATCTTTCTGAAGATTTTTCGATAACGCGTCGAGACTCTGGGGCATGAATCTCAAACTATCGATGAAACGTAATTCGCGCTTGACTTCTCTCTCTTTTCCATCTGCGTCTACAAACTTATCGACGACGACCTCTCTGCTGAATGAGATATACTTTTCTTCGTTGCAGGGAATGCATTTGATTTTCTCGCCGTGTTCACCTCGTAATTTCTTGATGAATAAATGACTGTCATAACCTGTCAAATTGTGAAATACGACGGGGAAGAACTTAGGGACTTTGTATTTCAGATTACAAAGGTTGTGAGCGGCACCTCTAAATTTTCCAGTCAAATGACAGTGATCTCGTACTGGTTTTTCCTCGCCTATAAATTCTCCTTCGCATATATGGCAAACAGTAGCCGAGTCGAAGAGCACCTGCTCGTTCTTGCCGAATATCATCTTCTTGGGGAATTTGAACTCGTTGTATATTCGTTTTACATTTTCTTCGATAGAGTCTATGAATAACTGAGCAACATCATCGTCGTCGTTTTCAGCTGTAAACCTCACCGGCTCTTGGGAATAAACTTCATCATCGAAGCATTTCAAATGATAACAAAACGAGCTGGGCGTATGTTTTTGATACTTGTTGGTGTAAGACGTGCTAGGAACGGGTTGACATGTACCGATGGGTTTGATGAACGATTCAAAGTCGGCAAAATACAAAAACGGTACACGCATCTTCCGATAATAATGTGTAAAACTTAGCATAGTCCCAGGTTCTGGAAGTTCTATTCGTTGGGCGTCCTGCTGCGAACAGTACTCAGTATGTTTGTGAAGCGATTCGGCTTTTCTAAAACCGATTAAACATCTTCTACAATAGTGCATTGAATTATGAGATTTTTCTGTTCGTAGCGCTAGCAATCTATTAAAATTCTTGATCCAGCAATAATGCTTCTTTTCCCCATCAGAAATGAGTAATAGATCCACACACCTATCATTCTCATGCTTTGATATATATAGTGGGAATATATTCACTTCTTTCTCGTAACCAAAAACATTAACACTAATATTATTATTTCTCTCAAACTTACTCAGCACATTAGCATCCGCTGCTACTGGGAATTCAATACCAGACCAATTGAGTTCCTCAGACTGTCTAATTAATTCTTTCGTAATTCTTTCCGTATTTTTGTCAACTGGGTTTACTGCTCTCGTTACACACCACTTGAAGCATTCATCGTCTTCGTTCTTCATATTAATAATAGCCTTTTTATTCGCTAAATAATCTGGAAGTGGAATATAAGAACTACCTTTCAATGGTTTATATGTCACTGTATCGATATCCAACTTCAAAACGGTTTTGAATCTCCAATTACTCCCCCGCATCTGAAAACTTGCCATGCTCTCCTTAATTTTATCCGCTGCGTTGGTATATATTTCCCTCACATCGGTTGCTTCTAAAATAATATCACTCTTTGATTTGAAATTAGGCTCAGCCGTTCCTACTTCGCCGGTTTTCATATCTACTTTCTCCATTTCACACATGAGATCGAATTGAACTTTTACCCCGCGATTTTTCCCTAGCAGCCTAACTACCTGCGGTCTTACAGCCGTGAGAAAAGTTGCAACATCGATCCCGTTGTCGCCATCGATCGTGTATCTTTTTGTAAACCCTTTGATAGCCGTCGCAGTCTCTCGAAGTTTGAACCTATGAATGGGCGGTTTTATTTGAGGGGGTAACTCACTAATCTCGCGAGTCAGCCAATCCGAAAAAACTATTTTATTTTTCCCCGGGTGCAAAAATTTCCAAGTAGTAGTCAAGAATGCCGTAAGTTCCGCTTTTGCTAATCTCGAGTATCCTCGCACACCTCTCTTTTTTGCAATTTCTCGCAATTCTCGCACAGTGGCGGGAGTATGCGCTGGTGTTTTGTTGACCTGAGCCCGAGCGCCTAGTCGATCTCCCTGCGATATGAACGCTATGAGTTCCGCTTTTCGCAAACTCGAGTATCCTCTTTGTCCTCTCTGTTTAGGAATTTGTCGTAATTCTTTCAGATTATACGATGAGTAGTCCATTTTATATTGGGATCTCTTGTCTTTAGGTCGAGCCGTATATTCCATTTTTTCAGTCATTTTATATACGCCAGAGAAAAAAATAATAATATTCGATTGATCCAAAAACGATTATAAACCAACGGTGTAAAATCGTTTGCGATATTGTAATCCCGTATCTACGTCGTAGTTCACTCATGCCCTTACATCACACAGGCATGAGTTGCCATTGCATTGACAATTAACGACGATGATCTCGTTGTCGATCAAACTAACATCACGCGGGGGTGAGTTGCCATTACGCTGACGACGAACGACGGTAATCGTGCCTGGCCCTTGTTGTCGATCCGGCCGTGGATACTTGCATGGGCATTCATCGTCGCAGCATTCGCGGATGTGGGCGTCAATTTTAGCAATGAACTTCGCTTTCCACCGTCTTGTAAAATATCCATCCTTGTCGCTCCGCTCAGCGATTTTTCGTAATTCAGTAATTTTCTTCGAGTAGTCCATTTTGTATACGCCGGAGAAAATTTTTTTTTACTTTTTTTACTTTTTTACTTTTTTACTTTTTTACGACAGACGTCGAATTTGAAAAAGTAAGGCTATATTGGTCAAACTGCGCGGGCACTCAATTTTTAAGGCTGTACTGGTCAAATGGGCGAAGATCAAGGCTGTACTGGTCAAATTGTCCGAAGATCAAGGCTGTACTGGTCAAATGAGTCAAATGCCTTCTTTCTGTTCTACTAATGAATGAATGGATGAATGAACGAATGAATGAACGAATGAATGAATTAACGAATGAACGAATGAATGAACGAATGAATGAATGAATGAACGAATGAATGAACGAATGAACGAATGAATGAACGAATGAATGAATGAACGAATGAATGAACGAATGAATGAACGAATGAACGAATGAATGAACGAATGAATGAACGAATGAATGAACGAACGAATGAATGACTGAACAAATGAATGACTGAACGAATGAACGAATGAATGAATTAACGAATGAATGAATGAACGAACGAATGAATGAATGAACGAATGAATGAACGAATGAATGAACGAATGAATGAATGAACGAATGAATGAATGAACGAATGAATGAGGGAATGAGGGAATGAACGAACGAATGAATGAACGAATGAACGAACGAATGAACAAATCAATCAGTCAGTCAGTCAGTCAATCAATCAATCAATCAATCAATCAATCAATCAATCAATCAATCAATCAATCAATCAATCAATCAATCAACCAACCAATCAGTTAATCAATCATTGACTCAGCCAGACTCAACCAATCAATCGTTTCATTTTACCATAGGCTTCTGTTCACTCCTTACCCTCTCATAGTAAACCGACGATTTTTTTCTTTATCCTCACTTTAAACTTCATCTTTTCTTTGCTCGTGTCAACGCGTCTTTTCAATTTAAAGAAATAGCAGTAGGCTATAGGCCAGTAATAAATCAATCAATCCACCAATCAATTAATCACCCTGTCATTCAATCATAAATCCACCCAGATTCTACCTGTTGTAAAGTAGAATATCAGGTGTCCATATCATCGTCGACGGCAGACGTATGCTCTCCACTCCTCCATAATCGCTCTTGTTCCAACTCAACTTGTAGTCTTTCCATTCCTATACACAGAGAAAAGTAGATTTAGATTTTCTTAAACATAGTTTGTTACAGTAGTCTTTCCATTCCTATAAAAAGAGATAAGCCAAGTTTAGCTGAAGTTATTGGAGATGCGCATTACAATTCAGTGTGACTAAACAGCAAAAGATTAGTGCCCTTGGCAATGTCGACTCAAAGAAACCAGAGCAGTTTGTTTCATATACATGTAGGCCTACTTTCATTCTGAGTTATAGCCAAATGTTTTGGGATGCCATCGGCATCATGCGGGCAGATGTGTTTAGAACAAACTGCAATTTCGAGATAAGCAAGGAATCCAATTCGAAGAAAATAAAAGAAAATTTATGTTAACGTGGGCGTTTTTATATGGCTGCCGTAAAACTTCGACCCTGAAATAATGGCCTATGAAATAGACTATGATGGCTAAGGATGGATTTATTACAGAAGAAACAAAAAGCCTGAAACAGCTCAGCACAAGACGTCGGCTGAGAACTAGGTTGTTCTAACTCCACTTTTTATGTTTTTGGACATTTTGATACCGTTGAATTAGCGCAGCTTGCTCTATCCCCACATGAAGTTAGAACATTCATAGACATTTCGGAAGTACCAAAAAAACCAGAATTATATTGTTCTATGTCCATTTTGACAGTATGTTTACGGACTAGCTTGTTCTATGTCCACGTGAAACGCGGCCGATCCTATTTTTAGCCAGGCATTGAGCGCTATGTTGTTCTATCTCAAACTATGTCAAACATGGCGGACTACTCAGTGAGAAGAGGATCGAGAAATCGCCGAAAGCTACGAAGAGATGACGAATTTACTTATGAATTTACAACGAAAAGATCGAGGTAAGAACATTTAATAGGGTTTATGATGTAAAAGCTACCTTTCACGTGTTGATAGAGCATATTATAGTGATTACCGTTGTGTGCATCGGTTTATTGTATTCGCAATGGTATGGAGATAGAACAATCTAGTGGAGACAAATAGGCTGCGAGGTTGATTCAGACTGCACAATCATAGACCAACAAGACATTATTAAAGTAGCAGAACATTCAGACTAATTTTAGTTCTATCTCTTATAATTACCTTTGTATTGAGAAGTAACAAATTTCGTTATTATTATTTTCTTATTCAGACATATTCACAAGCCAAAAAAGTTGGAGTCATGAACATGCAATTAATTATTAAGTGCCTGTACCTCGAAGGTATTATTATAGTAATATTTATTATCAGAAACAGGAAGCATAAGACAAACATAAAATTTATAAAAAATGTCACTGTTAGTTTCTCACTAACAGTACTGCTGCGGTAGAGTGCCCCGAAAGGCCACAGAGTAGCATTGTTATAGTAGCTTTGGATTGTGATAGATAGATGTTGCAGGAAGAAACAGGTTGCTCTGTTGGCGCTGTTTACTAAAATCATGGTAAAATAATCATTGACTACTGGAATGTTTTCTTGCTCATTATGATTGTGTTAGACATTACGAGCATGGCACGGACCACATGTCAATGGCGACCAAGGTCTCTACTGCGACACAAGCAGACGAAACAACGGCTGTGGAATTCCCTGCTCACCTGGAAACTGACAGTATGCCAATGGCGACCAAGGTCTCTACTGCGACACAAGCAGACGAAACAACGGCTGTGGAATTCCCTGCTCACCTGGAAACTGACAGTATGCCAATGGCGACCGAGGTCTCTACTGCGACACAAGCAGACGAAACAACGGCTGTGGAATTCCCTGCTCACCTGGAAACTGACAGTATGCCAATGGCGACCAAGGTCTCTACTGCGACACAAACAGACAAAACAACGGCTGTGGAATTCCCTGCTCACCTGGAAACTGACAGTATGCCAATGGCGACCGAGGTCTCTACTGCGACACAAGCAGACGAAACAACGGCTGTGGAATTCCCTGCTCACCTGGAAACTGACAGTATGCCAATGGCGACCGAGGTTTCTACTGCGACACAAGCAGACGAAACAACGGCTGTGGAATTCCCTGCTCTCTTGGAAACTGACAGTATGCCGGCGGTGACAGTAGTATCCGCGACCGCAGCAGATCTCTATGGCATTAATATGCTGGCTGCAGAAGTCTCCGCCTTCCTGGGAATGGATAACATACCCTCGGCGGTAGAAGTCTCCGGAATGGCAGAACTATATGTTTCGGCATCTGTTGCAAAAATATTTGGCGAACCGAAGGTCAGCGAAGAGAAGAAGGCAGACTTATTGTCCATGATCAAGTTACATGCCGGCAGTCGACGCAGAGTACATGAAATCACTACTAGCTACTTCCACTACTACTATAGCGTCAGATCCACTTTGCGATCGGGTCCCACCAACTTACAAGGAAGAAAACAGCTATATTGATGAATTAGTTATAAGCTTAGACAGTCGTGCTAATAACATTACGCAATGACATAAACAATACTGTGCTGAATTTCAGTGAAATTCAATAATATCTTGATATTTAATATTTTTTGAGTTTCATTATGTGCAATGGTTAAAAGCATATTAAGGCATACTAACTTTATTGTGATAATCATTATGATAGGCCTACTTAGTAAGATACTGTTACTGCGGATTATGCTAATAGAATACTCTTGTTTTGATTTCTCAAGCTGAGTTTTACCAAAAGTATTATGTACTGACTGTGATGTAAAACTTCTACATTAAAAGCGTCACACAAAAGCTGCGTCAAGGAGACCAGCTTATTCACCGGCGCTTTATCAAAATAGTCTGCATTTAGCCAAACACCCTTGTCCGGTCCAATGTCAGGTCAAGGTCTTATGGACTGCATGAGCAAGGGAATCCTGTAGGCTGTGATTATATAATTTTCTTACAATAGCGAAATAGGGGCCTAATTGTGGAGTAGCTGTTGCACAGTAACAGCCGTGGTTGGGTCGGGAGCGCTTCTGAGTAGCGTACCTTGAAGAGGCGCTATATAAATCTCCGAAATAAATAAATAAAAAGTAACATTACTGTAGAGTAAGTATGTTGTAGCTCTGTAACTAGTCTGTACATGGACATAGAACAAACTAGTATTGGTAAAATGTGACTCTCTCATTGATGCAACTCCACGGATGGACATAGAACACTATGTTACGCAGAGCGAATTTCATTTTCATTGATATAACTCCAAAATTTAATTTTTTTTTATATAAACAACAAAAATAACATAGGCAACATTGTGGCTGAAAAATTCTGATTCTCCAGAGCTATTTATTGATAGCTTACTCGCTACTTGAAAGTATAATTTTCAAGTGCAAAGATACTTTTGCCGTTTTCTCGAAAACAACATTTTGTGAGTTAGAACAACCTAGTTCTCAGCCGACGAAGAGTAGCCTAGTGTCTTGTGTGACATATACGCTCGCAATATAACGAGATGATAATAGCAAGATCAAATGAGATTGTTTACGTGATTTAGAAGCGTTAGCTCTAATCTTGGTGAAAAGACGATTCTCAAATCTCTAGCAGAGGTGGAGAATGTGACGTATTGAATCACAGATTTATATAGCGCCTGTTCATTGTGTTCAAGACGTTCTCAACACATGGCTCCAAAAAATGTAGCCTGTTCAAAAGACACCCAAGTGATGGGCATCTTTTAAATTATGGTTCTCGGAAACACATCAGTAGGCCTACTAGGCCTATCCCTATCCAACACGTCATTTGCTTAATCATTTCATACAGAGGTGTGCAGCTGTAGGCCTATTTATAGGCCTACAGCTGGCCGATGACGTAAGCGTCGCCTAGCTCAAATTCTACAGTGCATTTTGACCAGAGTCGCTACGATAACCTGTGTATCAAATAAAAGGCACTTAAAATTTGTTTTATGTTTGTATATCGAAAGACTCACATAATTGAGCCACATATTGGTGTGGATGTTTTCGTTCTTCTCGTCCTGAAACATATTACAGCAGTTTACTCAACATTGAGGAATTGTGTATAGCCTACGTGCAGAAAGCTCATTCACTAGTTCACTCACTAGTTCATTCACTCGTTCATTCGTTAATTTGTTCGTTCGTTCGTTCGTTCGTTCGTTCGTTCGTTCGTTCGTTCGTTCGTTCATTCATTCATTCATTCATTCATTCATTCATTCATTCATTCGTTCATTCGTTAATTCATTCATGCATTCATTCATTCATTCGTTCGTTAATTCATTCATTCACTCGTTGGTTCGTTCATTTATTCATTCATTCATTCGTTCATTCAATTGATCATTCTGTCATCGATAAATATGTCAACAAATACATCCAGTGTATATAGACCGTCCTTTGTTTGGCCATGAGTTCAGCCCATTCAACCACCCAAACCCACCCCTGTAGGCCTATACGAACAGCTTTAAAATCATCTTCAGTTCATCTACATAAGATCAATACGATCTGCTTAATCAAAATCACATTCATCGACCATCGCTTCGTCATGTCGCTGTCTCTGTCTCTGTTCCTCTCTGTGCCTCTCTGTCTCTGTCTCTGTCTCTGTCTCTCTTTCTCTCTGTCCCTCTCTGTGCCTCTCTGTCTCTGTCTCTGTCTCTTTTCCCTTTTCATGTCGATCTTTTCTCATTCTCTTTTTTCTGTCAGTCTTTGTCTGTCAGTCTGTCTTTCTCTATGCCTCTTTCTGTCACTGTCTGTCTGCATGTCACTGTCTCTCACTCCTTCTTTCTCTGTCTCTGGCTCTCTCTCTCTCTTTCTCGCTCTCTCTGTCTCTGTCTCTCTTTTTTTCTCTGTCTCTCTGTCTTTCTGTCTCCGTCTCCGTCTCTGCCTCTGCCTCTGTCTATCTGTCTGTCTCTCTTTCTCTCTCTCTCTCTCTCTCTCTCTCTCTCTCTCTCTCTCTCTCTTCTCTCTCTCTCTCTCTCTCTCTCTCTCTCTCTCTCTCTCTCTCTCTCTCTCTCTCTCTCTCTCTCTCTCTCTCTCTCTTTCTCTCTCTCTCTCTCTCTCTCTCTCTCTCTCTCTCTCCCTCACATACACACACACGCGCGCGCACACACGCACACACGCCTACACTCACGCACGCACACACAACAGCAACAGCAACAATAGCACAAACTCACATTAAGGACCCGATATAAGGTTCATGTACTGTGATTATCGACTTGCCCTGCTAGCAATATTGTTAGATCGTACGTTACAAGCGCCTTTGCTTTTACAGACGTGTGACTGAATCAAGCACTTAATAGTGTTGAAATCACAGGCATTACTCATGATTACTGTAGTAACTTCGTGTAGAAAATTTTCTCATTAGCCATAATCCTCTCACCTCCCTTGCAATATGTTCTCACTTATATAGTCCCTCATTGTCTGCATAATTATATACGTCTTTAAAGAACTCTACTTTAATTAAGACGCTATAATTAAAATTAATTCAACTGCATTCAATAATTCATCTTATTAAATTTAAGAACTAGACCGATTATAATTTCAGTTCTGAACTGAAGTGTTCTGAATATAACGATGACTGTTACGTAATGTTATTGACAGGAATGTTTTAAAGGAATTTTTAGAACTGCACAACTTCTTCTTTCCTTTCCCATCATCCATGGTAAATTACTTCCAATCGGAGGACAATGACCTTTATTGCTAGTTTTAACTGTACAGAAGTGCTTCTGCAACTGCACATTTTGTGTAGCCTACAACTGCTGCACGTTAAAAAAACCTGGTTATTGTTTTCTTGCAGCAAAACACGTGAGACGATAAACATTAATTTTTGGTGTTTGCGTCACTGGTCGCCTGCGAAAAGGTACGCGTACGCATGCAATGCATACAGACTAATAAAGTACGAACCGGTTCAAAATCATCAATCGAAATTCTTTATAAAGCAGTTCTTCAGAATGTTCATTGCCTATAGGGCCTACTATGCCGTGTTTAGGCTATAATACTGAGTCACTATTATAGAAGGCAATGGTAGGTCCCGTGACCGAAGCAAGGTGAAAATGATTTAGGAGAAGGTCCATGAGAATGCGTTGACTCTGGTATATGACCCTCAGTTGGGGTTCTACGGGTTTGCGTGTGCCTCTGCAACTGCAAAAGACTCCTGGTTTATGCACATTATTTTGCTAGACAAAGAGAGTCCTTTGTGATTAGTTTCTTCATTGAGTGATGCTACACAGATGTTCAATAGCAATAACAATAATAATAGGTCTATTATTATGATGGTTGGTTTTGTAAACGTAGCCTACATTATACTGCAGTAGGTAGCCTAATTAATGTGCAGTAACTGCAAAACGTCAGTTGCCTCTACATTTGTGTCATCATCTGTCGAATGTCAAAGCCAGAATTGTTATTCTTCTTTGCTGGAACCGATTCTGGGCATAAATCTGGCAGAGGCGCCAAATAAACTGTCGGTGGGAAGAACAGACGGCAGGGGACTAGTCACCTCTATGGGGCGCGGTGGTGTAGTGGTGGCGTCGTTGCCTTGGAGCCGGAAGGTTCGAGGTTCAAATCCACCCCGCCGCGTAAGGATCTTGGGCAAGTCCTTCACTCACAATTGCTTAGCGCTTCGGCGTGAAACTCCGATGCAGTGCCCGCGCTGCATTCGAGAACACCTCTGAGTAGTGAGCTTGAACGGGCCCTATAACAAGTGCACATACAAACATACAAACATACAGGGCTAGCGTATGAGTTTGTTGTTTATGAAGAGCCTTTATAGCTGACAGTACCACGTCTATGATTTGTTGAAGTGAGATTCCGAAGCTGACGTTGACGGCACTCCCCTCCGCTGCCACAGGACGTGATAGTGCCTGGTACTTCCGAGACTGGAAGATGTTGTCGATCAGTCGTTCTTCGTGAGGACCTTGAACCGATGCACGCACTGAAGAAGATGAAGACAAAACACCATTGTCTCATCAGCCGTTCGTTCATTCGTTCGTTCGTTTGTTCATTCGTTCATTTGTTCATTCATTCATTCATTCGTTCATTTGTTCATTCGTTCGTTCATTTGTTCATTTATTCGTTCAATCGTTCGTTTGTTCATTCATTCGTTCGTTTGTTCATTCATTCGCTCATTCGTTCATTTGTTCATTCATTCATTCGTTATTTCGATCCATTGTTCGTTCATTCATTCATGCATTCATTCATCAGGTCATTTATTCGTTCATTATTCGTTAACTCTATATCGCTCATTTCTTTTTGTTTGCTCGCTTTTTCTCTTTTGTTTAGTAAATTCATCAATCAACTTGGCAGTATTTCTGTCAAGATGTGCTTACAGCAAAGAAGAACAACAATTCTTGCTTTGACATTCAGTATAAACTACTAAACATTCAGAACAATTGTTTTTTTATAAAGAGTTTCGACAGAGGTTTTCGAACCGGTGTGTTTGGTACTTTATAAGTCTGTGTGCATACGTACGCGCACCTTTTAGCAAGACAATGAGTAACACAAACAGCGGGAAGTTGATCATCTTGAGCGCTTTTCTTTTTCTACAAAAAGCAATATTACATTAATTGCTGTGACTATCTACATAGGCCTACTCATTTTCGAAGCGAATGCAATATATCGTAGCGACTGAATCTATTTCCAAACTGTATATAGAGACAAACAATGAAATTGAATCGATACCGTATCGAATATGCAAGTGTAAATTTCATTGATAGAAGTCACGCATCGGCCAATAGGTTTATATCGTTTACTAGACTATGTTCTAACACAGTAGCTGTAATCGTAAACGTAAACTCCAAACTTTTAAGGGCCACTCGAAAGGGCACCAGCTTATTCACGAGCGCTAAGCTAAATTTTACGAGCGCTAAGCTTATCCAGTAATACGCATATCAACGAAAGGCCTACTGTGCTTATAGAAAACCGAGACTCCAGTGTCGATTGAGCTTTGACTGGGCGAAAAGACTGAATACTCAAACCGGAGAATTCTTCAACTTGCGTAGGCCTATAGCTAACGAAAGTTGAGCCTGTCTCTCGTGTACAAACGGACCAAAACCTCTAAGCCCACAACATGGCTAAATCTGTACAGCGTTGGATCTAGTGTACAGTGTACATGTAGACATGATATACGCGCCTTGTAGCGCGATGCGGCTACGATCAATTGTAAGGCTATTGTGCACTTTGCGATTTAATCTCTTGAAGCATGTGTCGCCAAAAACATAAAATGACATCTGTGGCCACATTCGTCGCGGTCAATAAGACGCTCTTTAAGCTGTACCCACGAAAACGTTATCTAGTGACAACAGCCTTTAATATAGCTTGGTCGACACATTTGTCTGGTAGTTGAAAAGCCATACAGTTTGACCGCAGTTGGAAACGGTCAATGCGGAGTTTTATGATCGTTAAAACTTGCGTTGCGCTTATTATCGTGTGCACTGTGCACATAGCTTACAAGTGCGTGTGTTCCACTATTGCTCAAACTCGATCCTTTGCCATTTTATTAGGCTCTCGTTGTGGAATTCCATTTTATCTCCACTCTGCTTGGACTCTTCTTTCTGGATCGCTATATACATATGTCTCTGTCTATGTATCTGTTTGTCTCTGTCTCTTTTTCTGTCTCTGCCTCTCGCTATGTCTCTGTCTGTCTGTCTGTCTGCCTGCCTCTCTTCTTAAGACCTATTTTTACTTGAGGTTCTCGCACTGGGAGCGCTACTGAATGGACATGACTGCGAGCGGGTGCGGCGCTATAGAAATTACTAATTACATCACATTAATTACATTACGTTCAACGTTGGCGCCTCTTATATTCAATGCGTTTGGTATTACCAGACAATTTATGCTTTTGTCGACATATTAGTGTTAGTATTTTTTACAAGCTTCAGTTGATCAATATGATCAGCCGTTGGGATGCTGTGGTAACTTTACACTCAACAGATCTATGCTTTCAAGGCGGTGTAAAATGACAAGACGCATTTTTCATTCGTCAAAGCTGGTACAACTGGGCGTATCATCTTTCTTGGTTTTGAATCTGTAGTAAACTGAGCTGTTGTTTATGGGAGAATGTTTATTTTTGAACGTTGCCCGTGGCACACGGTTTTTTTATATCAACTATCGTATGAACGTATTATTACGCTGACTATGCAGTCAGTAAGTTCTAGGCGAGTGGGTATTGGACATTTCTATGATGTTAATAATAATAATAACAATAATAATAATAATAATAATAAAAACGATTATTTTACTCGTCTGTGCATGATTGTGTCAGTTTTTGAAGAAATAAATGTTGTATGATAATTTAAATTTAATTTTTAAAAATCTTTTTTCTTTAATTAAGCGCCTGCAGACGCACTGCGCTTTACATTTACAAGTTATGCAGTAATCTTAATTAGCATAAAACTTAACTACTAACTGAACAGACAGCATGCGATACACGGCGCTAATAGCAACCTACAAAGCATGTCCGCCCAACGGGGGCTCGAACGCGTTACCTCTCGCTCTCTATATATGCCAACGTGTTATCCATTGCGCTACCGTCTGTTTGTTTGTTTGTTTGTTTGTATGTGCACTTGTTATAGCGCCCCTTCAAGCTCTCTCTACTCAGAGGCGCTCCCGATGCAGAGCGGACACTGCATCGGAGTTTCACGCCGAAGCGCTGAGCAATTGCAAGTGAAGCACTTGCCCAAGGTCCTTACGCGGGGAGGTGGATTCGAACCTCGGACCTTCCGGCTCCAAGGCAGCGACGCCACCACTACACCACCGCGCCCCACGATGTCCCAACGTCCCCCCACCATGAGTTTTTATTAGTTCATTTCTGTAGCTGTGAGATTCGATTATACGCAAGCAGATGATGAATGCGTTTAGCTGACACGCACTGAAACTGTGGGAGTCGCTCGCTGGATGCACCCGTCAGCAATTCTCTCAATGGTCAAGGGTAGATTTATAATACGTGGAGTGCCAAATGCGCTTCAATCTGGAAGGTCGACTACTATCCATGGACCATTCGTCTGCTGTCAAGGGTCTCCTTTGACAGGTTTTATCGAAAACTTAAAACTGTCCTCTTATGCCGAGGTTGGGTAGGGAGCGCTCCTGAGTAGTGACTTCGTAGGGCGCTATGTAATTTTTTTTAATGGACGAATCTTTGTAATGAGCTCTATGCTCTATCTTATAATGAGAAATTTGAAAGAAACAAAATTAATTGAAATATTTAAATGGCGGGTTACCACCTACACGATATCATGTTTATCATAATTATTTAAATGTACAACATGATTTTTGTTCTGTTGCTAATTTGAAGTATAAACTGATTGTAGCTAATATTGTCTCTAATATTGTGTTTAAAAAAGACACAATTCATAAACTTTATACATAGCCTACAACTACCTTTCCCGGGTCCATAAATTCGCGGGACCCTGAGCATTTGTCTTCATGACACCCTCTTGGTGACCCTGGTCCCTATGCCGTCAGCAACCAACCCCAATTAACAGTTGTCACGCAGAATGTGAGCGTACACTTATAACTATCAGTGTGCGGCCTTAAAGTGGTGGATAAAGCACTTTAGGAAAGGGATGAATGGAGAATAGGGAGAGGGGAAAGAAAGGAAGGGAAACGGGATTAATAACCAGATTTTTTGTGTGGTGGGTGGACAGAATTACTCACCCTGTGTAACTTGTGTGCACACACACACAATTCCGCAGAGTGAACCGCGTCATTACATCGGACATTAGCTATTAATCAACTGCTCTATTGTTGGTGAATTGTCCCAATGTCGCTTTGACTGACGTTGGAAAAATATCAACGGATTTCCGGTGAAAACAGGAAAACATTTTCTGACTATAGGGAAAAACACAGACGGACGACGAGACTAGATGGAAATATTTTCCAAGCATGGAAAGCACGTTATATTATTCTCATGGGTGGGTAGGCTAAAGGTTGCTTCCTGCCATTTCCACCCCAACGAAAAGATCCTCAATCATCCGCTTCAGGCGTGCTTCGATGTTTCCCAGCGATCTCCAGTTATTGGCGCCCACGTGTAGGCTACAGAAGTGTTTGTGGAGAGGCGCTCAGTGCATTGTGGGGGATTGGGGGAATATCAATGGCGACCCAACAACTCGTTGGCGACTGTGTCATCGTTGTCGGCAGTGGCGCCAACTCTATTATGTTTGCTCAGTCATATTAGCAATCAGCAATTATCGTAACGTATGCGCAATGCACTGCTAAACAGATTGCTTTATTGTGTATACGTGACGTTATTTCGAACAGTGTACGACTGTACGTGCGTGTTGGATCGTGGGTGAGCATGAGTGAGTGCGTGTTTGTGTGTTTGTGTGTGTGTTTGTGCGTATGTGTGTTTGTAAGTGTGTCTGTGTGCAGGCAGGTAGGTAGGTAGGTAGGTAGGTATGTAGGTGGATGGGCTGGTGCGCTATTTCAAAGAGTGTACGTTTAGATGTGTATATTGGACTGTGTATAAGTATGTGTGTAGGTGTGTAGGTCTGTATGAGTGTGTGTTGGTGTGTGCATATTCATGAATTTGTGCACTTGGATGAGTGTTGCGAAGTGCATTGCATTCTAAGGAGAACGAAACTAGACCAACCTATCCTGTACAAACCTTTGCAATGTAACATTAAACGAGGCCGTGAATAAGCTGGTGCCCTGCGCTTAGCATTCAAGTAGCGCTCCATAACTGATCAGTTAACAACAGCGAATCACTGCACGTGACCCCTCACTGTCTTCTTGGCCTGCGATGTGCGTGCCACAGGGTTCTCCAGTACCCGGTCCACTTCTGTTTGCATTATAATAAGAGGAATTCATTGGCCTCATTGCTTAGCAATTATTATTATTATCGTTCTCTTGAGAAGCAGCACCTGTTTGCTTCGTGGTCCAACCAACTGTTCCATTCACTCGATTGTGTTTATGTTTATGCATGCGTGTGCATATGTATATATGTGTGTGCATTTATGTAGTTATGTACGTGTGAATGTATGTTCCATTCACTCAATTGTTATTCGCATAAATAAGCCTCTGAGGCTCCGATCGACTCTTCTCCAATTTTCATGGATTCTGTTTCTCGCGAAGTTTTCATTGCGATTTCACATGAAGTGCGACTCTCTATTGCGCGATTTTATGGGCAGTTGGATAACTATATACCATCCATTTAGGAGCCATAAGAGTGGATTATGTGTGTATACAGTATATACTATATATGCATCAAGTATACATATAATTTTTTATAAATATATATATGTACAGGGTGGTCCAGCATAAATGAACCTACTTTGCACGCGTATAACTTCGCCAATTTTTAACATTTATTTATACTTAATGCATCAAATTAAAGGTATTTCACTCTAGTATTAGCTCTAAAACAGTCGAACTGATATTAGTTTAGGTTTTAATTATATACTTTGAGCAGCGCTAGCCACCATTTTTTGTCATTACTGACGCAATATGACACCGTTTCCCTGGGAAATTCTATCGCTTTTTGCTAAAACGCGCGTAGACACGATTATTTTGGGTGTTTATAGGGTCCCTGTCATGAATATCTCCTCATCGCAAAAGGACGTCCTTTCAATTTTGCCAACAGCCGTGCACTGCCATGCGCTGCTTCAGACGCTTGCACGCTGCCAGCCGTTTCTTTGCGTTTAAGAGTTGGAGAGCTCGGTGGACTTCTCGTCGACGAATTACTTTAACTTTAGGCCTACATCATCTTTTCCAATACGTTATGCAGTGCTTCTAAGACTGCCTGTTTTGCGCTGAATTTCCACTGTCTTGACTGCAAATTTACTCGGACACACGACCAATGTTAGTGGATGTGAGCGCCGTGCGCACCGAAATGCCACCGATTCCCATGGTTTGCGACTAGAATCTTAGAAAGTCCTGTTTTATCAATTTTCCGTATCAGATAATTCAAGGTATTGTTTATTCCATCCTCTGTTAGAAAATTCGTTAATCATTTCAAACGAATTAAATCCCTTATCAGTTCGTAAAATTAAGATCAAAACGCCATCATCGTCTTTCAACGGCGCCAGATTGCGTCACAAATGACACAAAATATGGTAGCTAGCGCTGTTCCAAGCATATAATTCAAACCTAAATTAGCACAAAATCGAATTTTACAGAACGAATGCTAGAGTGAAATATCTTTAATTTGACGCAAAAAGTATAAATAAATTCCCCAAATTGGCGGAGTTACATGCATTCAAAGTTGGTTCATTTATGCTGGACCACCCTGTATATATAAAATTACATCTATGATACGCTATATTTATGTAATATCTAAAGATGTGGGCATGCGTCTAAAATTAATAGGCAATATAGACCTATTATTAGGTGTGTATTTGCATAGGGAAGTATTTGTGAATGCGTGCGTATGTGTTTGCATGCATGCTTGCATATTTATATATGTTTATGCATGCGTGTGCATATGCATATATGTGTGCATTTATTGTTTGTATGTGCACTAATTATAGCGCCCCTTCAAGCTCTCTCTACTCAGAGGCTCTCCCGAATGCAGAGCGGACACTGCATCGGAGTTTCACGCCGAAGCGCTGAGCAATTGTGAGTGAAGGACTTGCCCAAGGTCCTTACGCGGCGAGGTGAATTCGAACCTCAAACCTTCCAGCTTCAAGGCAACGACGCCACCACTACACCACCGCGCCCTACATTTATGTATGTATGTACGTACGTACGTGTGAATGTATGTATGCATGTATGTATTTATGTATGTATGCATATGTGCAGATAATTGTGTGCACATGTGCTTGTGTATAATTATGTTTAGACCTATGTGCATGTATGTAGGTGAGTCTGGTGTGTGTGTGTGTGTGTGTGTGTGTGTGTGTGTGTGTGTGTGTGTGTGTGCATGTGTACGCTAATCGTTGTTGAAAATCGACGTTCAACATTTTTCGTTCAAATCTGAAGATTTGTGGGATGCGGAATAAGGATTAGCTGGATGTTGCTACACCAGCATCAACATCAGCATCAGCAGCATCAGCAGCAGCATCAGCAGCAGCATCAGCAGCATCAGCAGCATCAGCATCATCAGCAGCAGCATTGAGTGACGAAGGATGCACTCGAACGAGGATGAGGAGGATGAGGAGGAGGAGGAGGAGATGGAGGATTAGGATCCTGTCATCGACAGCGAAAAAATCTGGAATGTCGAGACGCTTTTGGATTATGTTTCTTTTCTTCTATGAGAAACAGAGACAGACAGACAGACAGACAGACAGACAGACAGACAGACAGACAGACAGACAGACAGACAGACAGACAGA
>OX243828.1:5497738-5510238 GCA_945859605.1 Lumbricus rubellus
GTACGTATGTACGTATGTACGTATGTACGTATGTACGTATGTACGTATGTACGTATGTACGTATGTACGTATGTACGTATGTATGTATGTTGGTATGTATGTTGGTATGTATGTTGGTATGTATGTATGTTGGTATGTATGTATGTTGGTATGTATGTATGTTGGTATGTATGTATGTTGGTATGTATGTATGTTGGTATGTATGTATGTTGGTATGTTGGTATGTATGTTGGTATGTTGGTATGTTGGTATGCATGCATGCATGCATGCATGCATGCATGTATGCATGCATGCATGTTGGTATGCATGTTGGTATGTATGTTGGTATGTATGTTGGTATGTATGTTGGTATGTATGTTGGTATGTATGTTGGTATCCATGTATGCACAGTTGCACACTCTGCACAGCGTGTAGTGTGTGCAATAATTATTTGAAATGACTTTAGGTATCATCAATTGTCCACGAAGAACAATGCTACTGGACTGGATGATGACAAAGGCCGGTAACAAAGGGTTAACGAGGGAGGCACAGAACAGATATACGTGTCGTCATTGGACACATGAACCTGCCTGACGACAGAGACCTACAGAAAAAGACAACGTCCTCTATGTTCCTGTTTTCTAATTAACGATAGAAATATGCCGATGAGACGGGAACTAAAGTCAAAAGAATTTGTGACAATGACCTCCAGAATTTTATCAAAGAGTCGATTGTCTCCAGCGCGGACAGCCATAATTAATCGGCAGGACAAAGATCAGTTTACGGTGGTTAAAAATACGACCAGCGCAGCCGGGATTCTAATCAATGGCAGACAGAGAAATCATTTTACATAAATGAAAGGAATTATGTAGCCAACGTGTCGTAAGATTAAGTATAGGGTACAAAAGACATTGGTGGCCCAAATTATTTTTAACTTATGACATGAAAATTAATTATTATTATCACCATCATCATCATTATCGTCGTTATCATAATCACAATCGTCATCATCGGTGTCATCGCCATTCTTCTTTAGTTTTCTGCCCCTAAGCAGGTCCAAGATTCCAACGACACCAGTCTTTTATATCCTGTGCTGTTTTTTTTCTTGATTTCTTAGTATTCTGGTCCCTTTTCTCTGTACATTAACCAGTCCATCGTCATTTTTCTTAGTCTTCCTGGTGGTTTCTTTCCCTCCATTTACTGGCAGCCACGAATGCTAAAAAAAATATCGTTATACCACCGCAGATATATTCCGAAGTAAAAATGTTCATTTATCACGAGAGAGAGAGAGAGAGAGAGAATAATTCCTAAAAGAGTTGTCGCAAGGAGAATTGCTGCCTAGAAAAACAATTAATTATAATAGTCGCACGTCCTTACACTGTAATTAATGCAAATGTTTGTCTGATTTTGTTTGCTTCTGTTTTGATTTTCCCCATGTTTGATTTCCTTTTGTTTTGATTTGTTTCTGTTTTGATTTCTTTCTGTTTTGATTTGCTTTTGTTTTGACTTGTTTCCGTTTTGATTTGCCTCTTCGAGATGCTAGACTTGGAGATCGGGATTGGAATTCCCACCCAAGAGTGCAGACATGTTGTTCGAGATTCCCACTCCACCTACATTTGCGTCTTGTTTCCAACTCGGTTGTGATGACACACTGGCCATGCGTCGTCGATGAAATGCTCAGACGGCAAGGAAGAGTTTATCCATTCGATCTCACGTGCCGAGGCCGAGAAAACGAAATCGTCAATACGTCATAGTCGAGGCAATCACTCGTGAATAAGTTAGTGCTCTCTGCGCTATGCTCCTGCATATGAGCGGCGCTTTACATGTAGGCTAAATATCTGTATTTCTAGCATTGCGATGCTGTTCTGAAGGCTATTCACTTTTCAGTTCCAGGATCATTGACCGCAGCAGTTCATTAAATGTTGACCGATATTTTCTAGATTAAAAAGCGTTCTATATCGGTCTTTTACTGAACGGTGCAAGACTTGGAATACAGAAATTAATTGTCTGTAATGAGAAATTTTCACCTGGCCAATCTTTCTGGTTTGTAGCCTATACGGTTATTAAGAATAATTAAGATCACTGTTTTGTTTGGGTACTGGACAACTGACGCAGTCACTGTTTTCATCAACATATTAATTATCAATCATAATAACAGTGCAAAAACATGTTCCTTCAATCAAACATAATAATAATTATTATAGTAGTCTCAATTACTATGTACTGAGTAAGCGCGTTAATTAATCCATGGCTTGAATTGCCAGTAGGAGGAACGAATTGCTCTTATTATTGTTGTCGGTGTTGCTGTTATTATTATTATTATTATCATCGTCATCGTCATCGTCATCGCCATCGTCATCGTCATTGTTATTGTTGCCATTATTTTTTTAAAAATGCCCGTGCTGGCAAAGGCTGTAAACTTTAAATTTTTCAATGATTAGCCTATTGTTATTGTTATTATTGTTATTATCATTAATTTATAATCGTTCATTGATGACAAAAGCAGAAAGACACACGGTCACACACACGCACACACACACACACACACACGCACACACACACACACACACACACACACACACCGCTATGATAGATACAGAGATCGAATACTTTTGCTTTGTTACTGATTTTGTTTAAATTTCTTCTCTAAATTTGTATTGCGTCTGCATTTTGCTCTCTCATCTCTGGCTTTCGCTTGTTATCTACGTACAACCTTTCTGACATGACACAATAATAAGCTGGCGCCCTGCTTGCAGCTTTGAGTAGCGCTTTGGTTGTCTGGATTTGACGACTACAGACGGCTGTTCAGTCGCAAGTTCATTGGCTGCGTTGCCAGCTGCTCATTATCGTTGACCAATGTTTATAGCTTCTTTTATTGCGATTGCATCTCTGGTACAGTTTAGAGACTGCGCTAACTAGTCCTCTTCCTCCTCCTTCTCCTTCAACTTCTTCTAGTTCCCCCTTCTCCCTTTCCCGTTTTTTCCTTATTTTTCCTCCTCCTCTTCGTACTCCTCCTCTACATTATCTGTTTCCTTCTCCTCATCCTTTACCTCCTCCTCCTCCTCTTTCTCCTCTTTCTCCTCCTCCTTCTTCTCTTCTCTTCATTTTATTCTTCTTCTTTCTTTCTGATCTTCCTCCTTTTCCTCCTCTTCCTCCTGCTCTTCCTTCTCGTCCTACTTCTTCTCTCCCTCTTATATTCCTCCTCCGCTCCCTCCCTTTCTTCTTCCGCCTCCTCTCCTCCTCCTCCTCCTCCTCCTCCTCCTCTTATTCCTCCAATTTGTTTACGCCTTCTTTTCGTCATTAATCCTCCATCTCTCGTCGACTGTTGAAACAGTTTTCAACAGTTGACGTCAAGCAACGAGTGCAACCAACTTCATCTCTACAGCATGATGATGATGCAGCTGTTGCTAGAACAGACAGGTGCAAAGCGGAACCCCATTGGCATTGCAATTAGTCGTCGTTGCCCCATCTATATCTCGCTACCCTTCCTCTGTTGCAGCCCACCATGCACGCATAGGAACCAAGTTAATAACGACACTCTGGAAAGTAGCCTCGTGTCTGAAAGATCACTGGAAATACGAGATAAATACCTGTTTATAAATATTAGGTGCTTGTAGGCCTATTTTTGCTTAAATAAGGTCCTTGTATTTTTGCTTAAATTAAGTGTTTGTATTTTTGCTTCAATTAGGTGCTTGTATTTTTTATATAGAAAGATGGAGAAAACTTTTCCATTAAGCGACCACCAACTCCGAGAAAGTAAGATGAAAAACAAGGCAAGGCATTTTTGTATGTTTGTGCATTACGTATATGAATTTTTCTGTACGAGTGTTTACGCGCGTGTTTTTTTTGCGTGTGTATGTGTAACAGGGTGGGAATTGTATTATAGACATAACTCGGGCGTCAGACTGGATCACGAGAAGATGGGAATCTAAAAAATACTGTGAATGGGTAGAACCATTCCAACCACCGGCATTTCTCACCCTTTTGGGTTTGCGTTTGAATGCGTATAGGTTGGAGTAGGCCTACATGTCTGTGTGTGTGTGTCTGTGCGTATGTGTCGGTGCATGTGGAGCGTTTGTCGGGGTTATTTCCGTTCTTTATTCTAATTAACTGAATACTTCCTTTCTTTGTTCTGTTTATTTTGAATATTCTAGCTCCCTATTCTAATTCTCTGGATTATTTTGTTTCCCTATTCTAATTCTCTTGAATATTTTATTTCCCTGTTCTAGTTCTCTGGAACTTTTCGTTCTTTGATCTATTATTTTGGAATAGTTTTGCTCTATATTAGGCTACATTTCTCTGGAATATTCTAGCTGCCATGTCCTGCTCTATTTCTGTGGACTAGTTTCGTTCTTCCATCTACTTTTACGGAATATTGACGCTCCTCATTCTATCACAAATTGAATGAAGATTGAAAAACGAAGATGACGATTTCTTACAACAGTTTCACACAAATCATAACACGACACACAATTACTTAACAAGCGAATCACCTTAAAACAGAATGTTTGTCACAATAATATCGTCACGCTCTGATTGACAAGCCGGAATCTACCTACACGTTGCAGACTTACACGACAAACATCATTGAACATCGATTTAGTTGCAATCTTAACAAAAGACTATTTTGAAGGCATCACAAAAGGCAGACTAGACAGTCGATCAATCAAACAGGTCGCGTACAGAAATAACGAATGGATGGATGGACATTGAATAGATGACTGGATGGTGACTGTAGAGATGGATTGATGAATGGATGGATGGATGAATGAATGGTTGAATTGATTAATTGTTAGGGAATGAATGGATGAACGAATGAAAGAATGAGTGGATGGATGAATGGATAGATGACTGAATGAATGGGTGGTGATCAAATGAATGGATGAATTTATGAATTGCTAAATGGTTTGATAGATGAATGAATGGGAAAAGGATGATTGGATGGATGAATGATGATGATAATCATTTACAATAATAATAGTAATAATAATAATAAAAAAATAAAAATAATAATAATAATAGTAATAATAGTAATAGTAATGATAGTAATGATAATAATAATAATAATTATAATAATAATAATAATAATAATAATAGTGATGGTGATAATGATGATGGTAAGGAGGAGGATAATAATGAAAATAATGAAAATAATGGCTACGCGTATAATTATAATATATATATATAATTATATATATTATATTAGCACCTATCTACAGGAATGAAAAATTTTCTGCAGGACATTTGCACCAAACAAGCGTCAACATACGAAGACTAAAATTAATAATAATATAATTAAAAATAATATAATTAATAATTATATCCACTCAAAAAACTCACAATCGTCTTAGACATAATAATCATGATTCTGCAATAACACGTTAAAGCTTAATTTCTATCATATTCACCAGATTCCAAGTCAAAAACACTTAAAACTTGTTCGTATTAAACACATTCAATAGGTAAAAATTCTAGTCTTTCATTTTGTAATAAAATTCATTCTTCAACATCGATTGGCAAGCTTAAAACAACTGCGATTGTAGTTCAAGTCATGAGAGTCTTGTTCTCTCTTGGAAACTCAATTATTTCTTTCTCAGATGATTTGGATTCTCGAGTTCGAAGGGCGCTTTCAATCAATCAATCAATCAATCAATCAATCAATAATCAATCAATCAATCAATCAATCAGTAAATCAACCGACCAACCAATCAATCAGTAAATCAACCGACCAACCAATCTATCAATCAACCACCCAATCGATCGATCGATCAATCAATCCATCGATCAATCAATCAGAATTTATAAAGCGCCTTTAACGATTTCACTCAGAGGCTCTGAGTATCGACTCAAAGATTCGCATATATATATATTATATATATATATTATATATATATATATATATATATATATATATATATATATATATATATATATATATATATATATAAACGAGCGGTCAGTTACAGCAGCTGTCGAGTTCATACGTGCACATTCTTCAAGTGCCAAAGTGTTGGCGAAACGATGTTTACTGGTAACACGAGCTTTTCTGTCGGCTATGATCGATGCACCACTCTCCGCTAGAAGCGCCATTAATTAGCCATGTGGCCCAGGAGCAAGCCACTTAAGTTCCACTTGCAGATAAGCAGACACTTAATATAGAACTGGCTGCTTGTCTTGTAATTAGCCATATGGCTAGTTGGAGCCAATTGGCGTTGCCACCCTATTCCTATCCTCATTCTATGCAGAGTAGGTTTTCGCAGCGATTCGCCATTTTTTAAGACCACTCTGAACTCTTCACGTAGCTTTTCTACCTTCTGCAAGTCACCCCAGCTGCAGTAGGAAAGGTTTCGGTGTCGGTTGAAGATCAAAGGGCCTAATGTGGCTCAACAGCGTTGCTTGAACTGTGATGATGATGATGATGATGATGGTGCTCTGCCCGTAGGCAGTTTCGTTGGCTTTACGCCCCTGGAGATGAGATGAGTGAGGTGGTTTCCCGTTGCCTTCCCCACAGACAATGATGGGTAAGCAACTTGCCCAAGGTCGCTCCGCAGCAGCTTGCGCCCCTGCGTCCCACACGTGATAGCCCGAGATAATCTAAATCTCTGAATGTCAACTCCCAGCCCGGGGCTTGAACCGCAGTCCGTTGTATCCAACAGACGAAATTCAATGCCGTTCGCGCTTACCGGTGTAGCTAACGAGGCTTGAACTGTACAGATGATTTATTTTTTTTTCATCTGTCAGATGATAGCAATGGCTTTCTGGCTTCGCCTGTCACAATTGTAATGCGATGTCGGTCGTTATTCGAATTAAACATCACTGTGGAAATTGGTGTGACAATGTCAGGAAGAAATAACCCTTATACACCCACTCATCATGGGATCCACGGTTCCTTAATGGATCCTTGTGAAACCCTGCGGCACCCGTCAAAAAGTCGATCCATTGTTAAAGAAATGTCTTCAAACGGACAAAACTCGCTTTAGATAATAGCACAACAAACATGGCGCTTATCAAACGCACAAACTATCCTCTAAGCTGACTAGTTTTACTTCAGCGCCGTTGTAATGATGTCAAAGGCACCATTCGATTGTCTTTTAGAGGCATCAGCTGATTGTCTTCTATAGAGGCATCATTTGATTGTCTGCTAGACGCATCATTTCATGGTCTTTTAGAGACATCATTTCATTGTCTTTTAGATGTCCACGGACTTTAGTCGTCAATCCGCCTCTTCCGCCACAAGGTCATTTGATGATTAAGACCAACGGTGGAATCAGATCCACACACATCCTTTTAACCATCTTTCCAGTTGGGATTGCATCAGCAGTGCGTGAGTCAGCAATCCTTCCAACTGGAGCAGACAGCTTTTCCAGTACTTACAGTCCAATTTCTCTCCTCCGTCAAGCGCATGCTGACGATGAGGCCTTTACAAGACGTCTCCAAGTTGCTCTGTACATCTCTGGTCTTATCCACTGCTCTTCGTATGTCCAAACCCTTCAGTACTTACAGTAACCGATGGGAAGTGGGGCGTCCCCCCTTCATGAGAAGTGTAGTAGGCGTCCTCGTTACTTTAGATGTCATAGACAATTTAGAAATAGATAGAATAGATGGAAAGAAAGTATCGTAGCCTCCTAGACGAGACTTGATCGCGTTGCGGTGCTACACCTCGACTTGTAGCTGTAGTCGACGCTGTCCTTCATGATGGAGTTGATACGAATGCCCGTCCCGAACGGGTTGTTGTGCCGCCGCGCCCGCCTGCGACACCCGTACACGGCGAGGACCTGCTGGCGAAAGTAGCTGCCACACAGGCAGTACAGCATCAGATTCACAACATAGTTGGACGTCGCTATAACGTCCGTCACCTTCAGCGCAACGGAGATGCCCGGCAGACGGCGCAAGACGAGGACTTGCGAGAGAACGTAGCAGATACAGTAGGGCAGACGGAGGACGATGAATGCCAAACAGACGGCCACTAGTGTCACCGTCAGCTGGCGTTCTGCAGACGACCCGCGCGACGCGACCATCGTCTTCCGCACGGGTCCGTTGGAGGAGGACGCGCCCGACGACATGGACGCCATGAGGACCGGCTGGCCCTCCATGTGCTCGCGGCGCCGGCGGCTCGCCCTCATGAGGATGACGACGGTTATGGTGGTGAGGATGGAGATGATGATGCCGGGCAGGATGAGGGTTCCGATGGCCAGGATGGATGTGTTCCAGGCGTTGTAGACCCGCTGGTAACTCGGAACGACCTTGCACATGATGCGGTGGGACGGGAGGTTGGGTGGGACGAGATCAAGGGTCCAGAGGGTGTAGGAGCCGAGGGAGAAGCCGACGACGAAGAGTAAGACGATGACGACTTTGGCACGAAAAGCCGTTGACACACTTGACACCTGAAACGTTTTAACCACGTTCAACGTCACTCGTTCGTTCGTTCGTTCATTCGTTCGTTCATTTATTCGTTCGTTCGTTCATTCGTTCCTTCATTCATTCATTTATTCATTCGTTCGTTCATTCGTTCCTTCATTCATTCATTTATTCATTCGTTCGTTCATACATTCATTCATTCATCCATGCATTCATTTTATGAACTTATACAGCGCCCCTTTAAGAAATCCACTAAGGAGCGCTCCCAGTAAAGCCACAGCAGAATAAAAAGACTTGAAAGATTTGTGAAACTAAAGTTTTATTGGTCAGATGTGATAAGCACAGTTTTGAATGGAGGATATTGAAGGTGAACCGTTCTACAATCTACAATCGACAAAGCTCGACGCTGTCTTGCAGCTAAGCGAACCCGTGGAACTGGAACGATAAAATATTTCTCAGCACACAGCAGAGAGTGACGAGTCAGTCCGACGCGCTTCAACGTCATGCTTGAGAATCTCAAATCTGCCGTTTTATCTCGGGATCGATCGCATTGGATGGAGTGCATCTGAAAGGTTCTTGTCTAACGATACGCTTCATAAATGGTCAAATACAATACAATGCAATGCAGTGCAATGCAATGCAATGCAATACATTACAATACAATACAATACAATACGGTACAATACAATACAATACGGTACAATACAATACGGTACAATACAATACGGTACACTACAATACAATGCAATACAATACAATACATACGGCGCGGTCTAGGGGTATGTCCGGTGCGTTGAAACCGGGAGATTGCGGGTTCCAATCCACCTTAAGCAGCAGCGTAGGGACCATAAGCAAATCTGTCACTCGCAATAAATTATTGCTCAGCACTTCGGCGTGAAACTCCGATTCAGTGTTCATGCTGTAGCCTGGAGCTCGTCAGAGTAGAAATATAATGTTGAAGAGGCGCCATAACAAGTGCTCACACATACAATGGGGCGCGGTGGTGTAGTGTTGGCATCGTTGCCTTGGAGCCGGAAGGTTCGAGGTTCGAATCCACCTCGCCGCGTAAGGACCTTGGGCAGGTCCTTCACTCCCAATTGCTCAGCGCATCGGCTCAGTGTCCGCTCTGCATTCGGGAGCGCCTCTGAGTATAGAGAGAGTTTGAAGGGATGCTATAACAAGTGCACAATGTCATACAAACAAATGAGTGTATGTATGTGTGAGCACATACACGTACATACAATACAATACAATGCATATCATCATCATGCACCTAATCGTCCTCCTCAATCTTCCAATCACTTACCTTCAACGGAAATGCGACGGTGATGAACCGCTCCGTAGCAATGGCGACGGTAACCCATGCAGATACGAGCTTCGCGCCGTACCTCAACCAGAAGATGAGTTTACAAGCGATCTCCGACGTGTTTCTGAAGTCTACCGGTGAGCACCCATCCGTGTTGATCCAGCGCATGAAATCACCGATGAGGAAGAGGGAATCGGCGCAGGCGAGGGCCGTCAGGTAGTGTCCGGTCGTCATCCGTCTTAACCCCGCGGAGGCCGTGAAGACGATCAGGCAGAAAATGTTGCTGATGAAGCCAGAGGGGATGACGAGTCCCATGGCGTAGAAGTAGGCGTAGGAGCATTGGGCGGGAGCAGGGCTGGTTGAGTTGGAGATAGGTGGTCGAGGGTTGTGAGAGGGACGATCCTTATCGAAGGTTGAGTTCAGCCAGAAGTTCGTGGCGTTCATGAAGATATCGTCCAGCTCCATTGTGTGTCTGTCTGTCTTTCTGTCTGCCTATGGTCTGTCTATCTATGTGTCTGTCTGCCTATGTGTCTGTCTACCTATGTGTGTGCCTATATAATATATGTGTCCGCCTATATACATATGGCCTGCCTACTTATGTTTCTGTCTACCTATGTGTTTGTCTGTCTACTTATGTCTCTGTCTGTCTGTCTGTCTGTCTACCTATGAGTGTGCCTATGTGTCTGTCTGCCAAAATGTCTGTCTAGTGCTCAGTCTTGTTCCTTGTCAGCCTCGTGCGGTGTCCATATCTTTCTTGTGCGTCTAACTATACACACATCTCTAAAACGGTTATAATACCCTGTTTTCTTTTGCACGTCTAGCGCGGAGTTAGCCTGCCTGGTTGCGTGTTTATCTGTCTGCCTATCTGTCTGTCTGTATCTCTGTATGTCTGTCTCTCTGTATGTCTGTCTAGTTCTCGGACACTCTACACACGCGAGTCAGTCTATGTCATAACTGCAAAATAGCAGTTATAAAGCACTCCGCGCTTCCTTTGAAGGCTGCAGTAGGCCTAATTGTTTTTTGTCATCCCGGATACGACTATAATTATATTAGTAGAAATAATCGCAATTATATATTACGCTGCGAATGATAATAATTCATTTAGTCAATCCTGGATACCTATCACACATCTTGAACAAACCTTCTTTCTAGTTTCTCTGTCCGTTTGTCCGTCCGTCTGTCTGTTTGTTTGAAACGACGTGTTCCTCTATCTTTCGCTGTATCCTTTCTCTTTCAGTTAATCGTTTCGCTATTATAACTCGGCCTTTGTTGATTCTTTCAATGAACAAACGGTCACGGTGAATGTGTTGTTTCCTCGATCGTAGTTCACGTCGTTTTCCTGCCGAACAGAAACGCAACGGACGCTTTATATAACTGCAGCCGCGCTTCACACACTCGCTTGCTCGATGCACGGACGGATGAATGGACGGATGAATGGATGGTTGGATGGATGGAGGAGGAATGGATGCACGGATGCAGAAGCTGGTAGACGAATACACGCACGTCTGGTCTGTTTTGTAAGATGGGAGGGAACGTAGATGAGAGAAGTTGGGAGGGAGAAGATGGTGCTGATGATGTGGTAAGAAGTATTGGATAATAAGGTAAACGGAAGAAGGAGGAGGTGGTAGGAAGGATGATGTGAAAGGTGGAGGAAGAAGATGTGAGGAAGAACGAAAGATCTTCTGATGTTTGATCCGATTAAGAATTCACTGTAGCGTTGAAACCAGAGCACACGCACACACAAAGTGTTATGGCCATTACATGATACAGTTTTTCCAGTCTTCCTCTGACATATCACTAGATAATTATATAGAGCGTTAGGTGTGACAGTCAGACACACAAGTAGACGGATTACACATCCACACAGAGAAACACACAGGCATAATAGACTGAGCTGTCTGACTGACTGTCTTCATTTCACCAATACATGTACACCTATTACCACTCACATGCATGCAGTCATGCACCCCCCCCCCCCACACACACACCCACACACACCCACACCCACACACACGCACGCACGCACACACGCACGCACACATACACACTCACACACACACACACACACACACACATACACACACACGCGCCCACACACCCACACACACGCACACACACGCGCGCACACACTCACAGACCTAGACAGATCACAAATACGGACAAATGCATCTAAGGAAACAGACACACAGCGAATGAGACAGACGGAGACCAATTCAAACATACAAAGACATGTACACGCAGAGCGAGGCACAGAGACACATAGACATACGAAAAGATACCAACTATACGACAGAAGAAAGACACAGACCGACAAAGACATAGATACACACAGAGACAGAGAAACATCCAGGCAGAGAGACACTCCGAAACACCCACACACTGTAATAAGTCTAATTAGTTTATAGAGTCTTATTATATTGCTTTCCGGTTCACTAAGGCAGCAGCCACACTACAAACAAGACCCCGAGGCACCATTACAGTGCACTAAGTATCTCTCTACTTGATGCGCTATATATTTTATGGCGCTATATAAAACCTGCAAATTGAACGCCGGGTTTTAAGACGCCCGCTATAGGAGATAGTTTTATGGGACGAATTTGTGTTAGTGTGTCATCGATCAAAACAATTTATACGAATGGTTGGAGATTGGATCCGAATGGGATTTGGGAATTGATTAAAAGGTCGCTTGCGATTGGAAAACGGTCTACTATTGCACGCTCGAATGGCAAAAGAATTCCAGAAGCATTATTATTGTGTATCGCAGGACTGACGAATGAACAATTCTACCGTAATCCCTGTACTAGGTCTCCGATCGAAGAAGTGGAATGCTGAATTGAATGCAAAGAAGAATGCGATG
>OX243828.1:5512738-5570238 GCA_945859605.1 Lumbricus rubellus
AAGGGTTTTTTCAATGGCCCCAGTCATCGCCCGATACAGACCCTCTCTCGTGACGATCAGGACCGAGCTGTTAGGGACAGACCATATGTCGTCATCAAAGCGTAGAATGGAATATTAATCAACCGTGCAATTATTATTATCGGCGTCAATGATCGTTGGATGCGTTGAAAGATTCGATTCGATCATGTGGTAGGATGGATGGAAAATCACTTTGAGTGGTTGGCTTTGTAGTCGGTTGCGTCGTAGTCGTCATCATTGTCGTCGTCGACGTCATCGTCAACGTCGCGTCATCATCGTCGTCATCACCGTCATCGTCATCGTCAGCGTCATCATCAGCAGTTGGGTAGTAGTAGTAGTAGTAGTAGTAGTAGTAGTAGTAGTAGTAGTAGTAGTAGTAGTAGTAGTAGTGATAGTAGTAGTAGTAGTAGTAGTAGTTGTAGTAGTAGTAGTAGTAGTAATAATAATTACAATAATAACAATAATAAAAATAATAAAAATAGTAGTAGTAGTAATAGTAATAATAATAATAATAATAATAATAATAATAATAATAATAATAATAATAATAATCATCATCATAAAAGTAATAATAATAATAATGACGATAATTTTCCAGTTTTTTGTTTCACCGTGGTTAAACCGGGAGCGCCTCTGAGTGGATTTCTTGAAAGGGCGCTATGTAAATTCCTGAAATGAATGAATAAGTGAAGTTCCAGATGTTTTATTCTCTTCTTAGTTAATATTTACGTCCCAGAGGGACCGCATGTAGCCTACCTCAGGACATTAAAAATAATAATACAAACAGGAAGAACATTAAAAAGAGCAGTTTATATGGTTCCGCATCATAGCTACACATTTTATGAAGGCGTCTATATTTAAGTTCCTGAGGAATCGTATGTACCTCAGGACATTTAAAAAACAATAATGCTAACATGAAGAACATAAAACAGAGAGCAATTTATATGGGGCCGTAACATTGATAGTTCTACACATTTTACGAAGACGTCTATAAAGAGACCTCTAACGTCTAACAAGAGAGATGTACCACACAATGCCAGTCACTTTCGACCGTTACGACAGTAAACTTTGGTATACGGCGTTCACACCGTAAACCAGTCACTGCTTAAAAAGTCTGTGTGCTAAAAGAACAACTAGATCACTTGATGTTTGACCTCTGGCTGTGTATGTTCACGTCCTCTGTTATCATCGGCGGATTTTCGATCGCAGTAACAATAACAGAGACGTTTAGGAATTAGGACTAGACTATTTCGGTAGACACGAACACATGTCAAGTTGCAGCTGGCTGGAAGGAAAGATTAGAGACTCTCTCAGCGATTCTATTATATTGCTTTGCTATACGAGCCTTTACCATTGTGGAAACTTTTTCCCACCTCTCGCTAAAACCCGTTGTATTGAGACTGAATGTTAAAATCGACAGCATCCATTCGTGCTACCAGTAAAAGATGTTACCGAAGGTCAACTATGCCGGTGTCATAGGGTATTCTATCCCCCCATAAAGTTATCCGGGGGGATTAAATATACCGTGTATAGAGTATCCGGGGCATAAACCATTCTATTTCAATTATTGAAAATACGCAGGCTTATATATAATTGAAGAATTTATGCTGTAATCCAAATTCAAAGTGACTGTAGGCTAGTTGTTAAGTGTCCTAAGCAATTTTCAGAGCAAGGCAACTCAAATTTAGATAAGAACTTTAAGTAGATTCTTAAGTGTTCTAAATGTTCTAAGTGCTCTAAAATCAAATCAAACACAATTATCTATAGTAAGAATAAACGTTAGAAAAGTTAGTGTCATTATTCAAACAAAGCAAATGGAAATTAATTTGCAAAAATAAACAAACGCGGAAGTGTTTTTCTCTTCAACTTCCTTTCGTCTGTGGGATACAATTATTACGAGATACTCTACTTCGTGACACCGGCGATCACTGACGTACCTCGATTCATTTCTGTTTTATGTATTTCTCTTGCACGTGCATGCATAGACTATAGCTGGATTTCCCCTTTTTACTATAAACGAATTTTTAGTAAGCTTACTCGGAATCAGCTAAATATTCACTACTACACGGTGTCCCAATTGAAGTGAGCCCCTTTTTGTTTTGGCGATATACTTGTCAATTCTAAATGAAACTCTATAAAATTTCAGAGAATGTAAGTGGGATGAATTATCAATGTTTCCTGAAAATTTTATCCAATTCTACTAACAGAGTCCGAAGTTATGCACATTCAAATTTGGACAAAGGAAATTGTAAGTTTCTAACATGTAAAAGATAGGAAATTAGTGTTAGCGCTGTTCTTCAAAGCTGATCTTCAAAATGTCCTCCATTAGCTCGAATAGCTCTAAGGCGCTTTCGCCATTCATTGATTGCATTGTCAAAAATCCCTTGATCAAAACGATTCCATCCTTCCACAATTCGCTGTTTGAAGTGGTCACTGGTCATTGTGGTCAACGTCACGCGTATACATGCGAGTTTCATAAGGCTGCGATGAGCCAGTTTCTGTTAGGAAATTCCTTTAAAAACCTTTTGCACCGTAATGTTTTTCTTATATTCAATTTTATATTAAACTAAAATCATCTTTGCTGAAAACCATTTTTATTATTGTCCGCTAACATGGAAAAGACATAAATATGACGGAATATTAATTTAGAATGCAAGGCGTGCAGTTGCAAGCAACAATATCCTATCTTTTACATGTTGGAAACTTACAATTTCCTTTGTCCAAATTTGAATGTGCATAACTTCGGACTCTGTTAGTAGAATTGGAAAAAAATTTCAGGAAACATTGATAATTTATCCCTCTTACACACTCTGAAATTTTATTGAGTTTCATTTAGAATTGACAAGTATATCGCCAAAACAAAAAGGGGCTCACTTCAATTGGGACACCGTGTATAATAGATTTACTTGCCTGCTCGGGTTCACTCCACGCGCCTAGAGTGCTACGAGCGCACGGGTTACAATTAATTATCAGCACTCCTCAAAGAGGTTTCAACTTTCAAGGGCGACAAACATTACCCCAGGGCTTTTTTAACGTGCAGTTGTACACAAAATGTGCAGTTGTAAATGGATTTGTGCAGTTGTAGAAGCACTTCTGTACAGTTAAAACTAGCAAAAATGGTCATTGTCCACAGATTTGAAGTAATTTACCACGGAGGATGGGCAAGGAAAGAAGGGGCTGTGAAGTTCTAAAAATTTCTTTAAAACAGCCCTGCTACTGGGTTCATGCCCAGGACCCGTTCAAAAACACTTGAATTTTCGTCGTAGGCCGCATGAGAAAACTTACCGTCAAAGACGCTAGAGCCTATGATAGAAAGAGTTTTGTATCCAAAACAGCAATCGAAACCTTTCTTGTGATCACAGTGACAGTAGCAGTCTTATAAATTTCATGCTAGGCCTGTACAAGTATACATATGCGAAGAAACATTTAGAAAAGTCAGAAAACGATATTTTGTCACTATACCACCTTTGCATGCTTAGCCTACATGTGTGTCCAAACATAATATGTAGGCCTACATATCCTTGCATCTCCAAATGACAATGATAGTAGCAATATTATTTTTCATGTTACCTGTGCCTGCAGGATGTGGAGTGATATTCAGGAAGTCAGTAAACAAATAGACTACATGTATACTACTATATAATATACTACCATCTTTGCATGCTTTCATTTGTGTACAAGCTCTATGTAAAGATTTTTGCCTCTCAAATATACATCTGTTAAAAATTCTTTTCGGTCGCTACCTACTAACCTACATATATGTAGCTAATAGTGCTTACATTGAAATCAAGATCGTTAATTCTACATGTGCTTCTGTTTACTGTCGTGAAAACGACTGTCAACATCTCTTTTATTGTTACTGCAGCAGACGAATCTGAGCCGGTATCATTGCAGAGCATGCCTTGCATACATTGAAACCGAACTTTGAAGCTTTAGGATATCCTATCCGGTATCCATTCCTACAGCCACCTGTTACTTTTCTGTTACTTTTATATTATGCGAGTAGATTGATTTAGAACCTACAGGCCTATATATTATGCATTATATGTAATTATATATATAATTATATATATTCTTTGATATTCTATTATAATATTCTTTAATAAACGATTTTATTTTATTTTATATTTGATTTGATTTGATATATACATCCACCTGTAAATTTCAAAACCATAATTATAGCCGAACAATCTCGGCAAAGAACATCTTTGTAGTTCTTCTTTGCCCCTTTCCCCACAAGCGCTTGAAACCATGCGTTCTCGTTTATTGTGGTCTTTTTCTGTCAGGTCGGGAGCACCTCTGAGAAGTTTATCTTGATTCGGCGCTATACAAAATCATGATTGCGAATAGGCTACGATTACCGACGATCACAACCAGATATTACAATACAACTAAAACTTGATAATTCCCTCCTTACAAACTATTTGAGTTATATGCAATACTGCCTCTTCGGTTTGACCTCCCCGACTCTTGCCTGGCACCGAAACGAACTAAACAGCATCTGGCCTTGGCCGATTTGATTCATAGAGTGCCGGGATATAATATGTTGGTCTCCCTGACATGGCTTTTGAGTAGCGCTTAGGAATTTGGACGCTGGAACAAGCGACATCAGGATTCATTAGGACCAACAAAATGCTCATCAAGTCTGCACGTAAACGATGCTAATGGCTAAATGGCTAAATGGCTAAATGGAAACTTGCAAATGACGGGGGAAATTCGGCACAGACTAATTCAATGAAGTCCAGTCAAAAAAACTAAACCGGTGACACCGTCATTACGCGTGTTTTCATGTTTTGGTGTTTTTAACGTTTTGATGGCCTTTCAAATCGATTTGCTTTTAGTAGGAATCGATGTTTGGGCCGAGACAGACTGGCGGATTGATCGGTGTTTGTAATAAATGGCAGATTATTATGCGACGATGGTTCTTGTTTTGTTTGCGCACTTTTACCGCATGGAATGACTGCAGGGAGGGAGAGTGGGTAGTGAAGCTCGAATCAGTTCCAATTACATTAAAACAGAATTCCATGAAAACCTCGATGGGTTTACTTTAAAAAATAGATACATGCAGACAAGCATGCAGATATGCATATAGTATACATGTACACACATACATGTATCTATAAATTTACATACAAAGTGAGTGAAGGAGAGAGTGAGTGAGTAAGGAGAGTGTCTGAGTGAGTGTGTGTGTGTGTGAGAGAGTGAGTGAGTGCGACTGTGTGTGAGAGAGAGAGAGTGAGCGTGAGTGTGTGTGAGAGAGAGAGTGAGTGTGAGTGTGTGTGAGAGAGTGAGTAAGTGAGTGTGAGTGAGTGTGTGTGTGTGAGAGAGAGTGAGCGAGTGTGTGTGTGTGCGAGAGAGTGAGTGAGTGAGAACATTCTTAAAGTCACTTGGGTCGCACTTTTTTAGAACTGTCGGGTAGCTACGTTAAGCGCCTTTTTGAGATTATCGTAAGGTGCTATATAAATGCCCATATACCCACACTCAATGTATATACGGTATGCATACACACACGCACACACACACAAACACAAACACACACACACAAACACACACACACACACACACACACACACACACACACACACACACACACACACACACACACACACACACACACACACACACACACACACACCCTTTCCCAATTTAGCTGCGCCTATGCAGCATAAGCAATTTCTAATTAATAAGTAATTATAATAGTCGTAAAATGGCTATAATCACAAAAGAGGGAAGAAACGTGCACATTATTATATAGAAGGTAGAATGCAGAGGAAGTTAATTATTTGTCGCATTTTACGTCATCTATGGTCGAGGAAAAACAACTTAAGTCGAATCGTAAATCCTGTGTATGGCCATGATGATCACGAGGAGCATTGCTTGTACGGTACGGAAATTGAATTCAATCGAGAAAGAAACTCGAGATCCAAAGATAGAGAAGAAGGATGGGAGGGATGGGCGGTGAAGGAGGAGGAGGTGAAGAAGAAGAGGATGACGAGGAATAGGAAGAGAAAGAGAAAGAGGAAGAAGACGTGGAAGCGAAAGAGGAAGAGGAAGTGGAAAAGAAGAAAGTGGAACTGGCAGAGGAAAAGGAAGAAGGAAATTAAAAGGAAGCGAACGAAAAAAAAGAGAAAGAAAAAGAGGAAAAGAAAGAGGAAAAGGAAAAGAAAGATCAGGATGAAAAAGGAAGAAGGGAGAAGGGAGGGAGGAAGATTAAGAGGAGGAGGAAAGGAGGAGGAGGAGGAATTGGAAGACGACAAAGAAGAAGACGAGGAAGAAAAAGATGGAGTAGTTGTGTGTGATCATATACATTAAACCTGGGACAGTCACGGGTATGAAGAACAACCGACTTCATTTTCTCAGCCTCGGCATTTATAAATGGAATGTCCTCCCCTTTGCAGAAATCCCAAATCAAATTTATGTCCTGGGGATTTTAACCTCTGATCTATCGATCTACAGTCCAAGCACCTTAACCACTGCACCATCGAACACCCATAAAAGAAAGATGGAAGGGAAGGGTTAATTAAGAATTGACAGACGGCTTGACGTAATCGCAGAGCAAACACGGTTTCCGATGCGTTGATTAAATCATGCATTCAGAAGGTCAAGAAGGAATAATTATTATTTGACATCTTTTGACGGATTAGGAATTCAATTAACTGGCAAACATCGCTGCTCGTACTGGGTCCGGGATCCTTAGGGTCTTTGCGCATACAAACAAACATACGTACATACGCACATGGGCGGAGTTTATCAGGGGCTAGGGGGAGGCTAAGTCCATCCAAGAAGGCCCAGATTCAACTTTTTAACCATGAAAATGGAATCCTTTTTTGGGGGTTAGCCCCTCCAGTAGGCCCAGACTCGGGGTTAGCCCCCCCCAAGAACGGAAACCAAACTACGCCCATGCATACGCACGTACGTACATCCATACATACATACATACATACATACATACATACATACATACATACATACATACAAACATACATACATGCATACATACATACATACATACACACATTCAGTCATTCATGTATACGCAGAAAGCATACACTCATTCATTCATTTCGGATACGGAATATCATATAGATTCAAACGTAACGACATGCATCCTTACGTTCTTGCAGACACATAGATACAAGAATGCACATACATACAGGCTCAATACACGCACGCAGTGCCACGCACACATACACACACACACATGCATAATGGGCCAAATAATGTACGTCATAGTCGGTTCCTATATAGAGGAAGTCAGACGTTAGCCTAATTATGCGCTTGTAAATCAAACACCTCGTTACGAACATTCACAAACATACATACATGCATACATATACATGCATACATTTACATGCATACGCACGTGCATCGCATCTCTCCTTTGAATTGGTATATCTAATTCTAAGTGTAGGGCCGTAGGCGTTAACTAGAGTTGTAAAACAAAACATCATCGGTTGTTTGATCACGCGCGTAATTACATGTATATCTTGCAATGCGTTTTGCGTCTTTGATATACGCATTATAATACAAATATGCATGCATTGCATACGTACATAGGTGCGTACGTACATGCATACATGCATACATACATACATACATACATACGTACATACAAACATACATACATACATACATACATACATACATACATACATACATACATACATACATACAGTAGTAGAGGGCTTATACCGGTATGCGGCCAGCGCCTGCGGCGCTTTTGTTTTAGAAGAGGGCTTTTGTTCTATGGGCGGCCACGCGTCGTCGATAGGCGGCGCCAGGTGGCAATGACTCATCGCTGACACTGCCGTCCACTCCACATGCTGCATCGGCATCCACGGCCCCTCTCCCTCCCCCTCTCCCTCCCCCTCTCCCACCATCTCTTCATGCATCCATCTCTTGGAAACGCCTCATCAGAGGCACTGCCATACAGTCTTCAACAGACTCTCTTCCTCTCCCCTCCCCTCTCCCTCTCCCTCTCCCTCCCCTCTCTATGTATTCCTCTCGCCGTCTCTCTACCTCCCCACCCTCCTCACACCCTCTCTCTCTCTCTCTCCGCCTCTCCCAGCGAAGACCACTGCCCATTGTCACAGCGAGCCGAACAAGGCTTTCAAGTAGGTAATTACACCCTTTCATCTATCTGTCGCGGCGGAGTCCGGCCATCTGCCACGGGGAGGCCACCCATCAATATAAGACTTTTGGCTGGGGATACCACAAATATTTTCTTATACTTGAACAATACAAAACAAAATACAATATTCTCGTATGAGCGGTATTTCACTCTAAAGACCTCCCCCTCACCCCCCAACCCTCCATTCCAAACCCCTACACACAAATGTACCTTATACGAGTAAGAACCAACCAATCACGAAGCAGGAAACACTAGCGACGAACCAATAAGGCGACGAGAATCCCAGCATATGACTAAGAAATATAATCATTATTTGCCATTTTATTCAAAAATATCAATAAATCAGACATTTTTACATTTAAATCACACAATATTAAGTATTTCATACCTCATTATCCAAAAATTATAGCAGCATTTCTCCAAGTCAAACACAAAAACCTAAGAATCAATGTACGGGCAAATTCCAACATGGCGGCTTTCTCAATTATTATGTATAGGCAAACACAAAAACCTAAAAATCCACGAACGCGCAAATTCCAATATGGCGTCCTTCTCAACTTTCCCGTATAGTCAAACGCAAAAACCTAAGAAACCAACAGCGGTCAAATTCCAATATGGCGTCTTTCTCAACTTTCCCGTATAGTCAAACGCAAAAACCTAAGAAACCAACAGCGGTCAAATTCCAATATGGCATCTTTCTCAACTTTCACGTATAGTCAAACACAAAAACCTAAAAATCCATGTACGGCCAAATTCCAATATGGCGTCCTTCACAATTTTCTCCAAGTCAAACGCAAAAACCTAAGAATCCAGCAACGGGCAAAAACCAATATGGCGGCATTCCCAAGTATTATGCGTAGTCAAACACAAAAACCTAAGAATTCATGTACGGTCAAATTCCAACATGGCGTCCTTCCCAATTATTATGTATAGTCAAACACAAAAACCTAAAAATCCATGTACGGCCAAACTCCAACATGGCGTCCTTCCCAATTACTATGTATAGTCAAACACAAAAACCTAAGAATTCATGTACGGTCAAATTCCAATATGGCGGCCTTCCCAATTTTATGTATAGTCAAACGCAAAAACTGAAGAAGAGGGCAATCATCCTTTCCCAATATAGCGCCCTTTAGTAGTCATCATCTCCCAAGGTGGTGCTCATGCAGCCTTTCCTGCCCATTCGCGCTCAAACAACATATACACAGGCAATTTTTTTTCACAAACGCTAAGTCCAAATAATACAAATACACACAACTTTCTAGGCGCAAGGTGGAACACCAACATACTTTCACACACACACACACACATACATACACAAACACACACAAACACACACAAACACACACACACACACACATACACACAAACTCGAAATACATGAAAACTCACATCTTTCTATTCACAAGGCATTCTTCCTCATATAGGAACAGTCAAGTAACTCATATAACTTTAAACTCCAAAGATGGCGCACAAATTGCCATTCTTGGACATGTAAGAACACAAACCATAAATTCGTCGTACATTTCTTTCAACAGGTGGCGCTTTTACTTAAAAATTAACATATTACATATCAAATATGCGAAATTCTCAAGAATACATTCAACAACATGCACCTTTTCAACATGCGCCGGAACGAGTGGAAGTAGCAGAGGGCGGGTAAAGCACTTAGGCAATTGAGCTCTTCAATTTCTATCACAAACACACATCCTTTAATCAACTTTTCTGTCTTAGATGCTGAACTTTACATGGAACAACGAAGGATGTCTGTTTTGTAAGGCAAGCACTTGAAGAGCTCAATTGCCTAAGTGCTTTACCCGCCCTCTGCTACTTCCACTCGTTCCGGCGCATGTTGAAAAGGTGCATGTTGTTGAATGTATTCTTGAGAATTTCGCATATTTGATATGTAATATGTTAATTTTTAAGTAAAAGCGCCACCTGTTGAAAGAAATGTACGACGAATTTATGGTTTGTGTTCTTACATGTCCAAGAATGGCAATTTGTGCGCCATCTTTGGAGTTTAAAGTTATATGAGTTACTTGACTGTTCCTATATGAGGAAGAATGCCTTGTGAATAGAAAGATGTGAGTTTTCATGTATTTCGAGTTTGTGTGTATGTGTGTGTGTGTGTGTTTGTGTGTGTTTGTGTGTGTTTGTGTATGTATGTGTGTGTGTGTGTGTGAAAGTATGTTGGTGTTCCACCTTGCGCCTAGAAAGTTGTGTGTATTTGTATTATTTGGACTTAGCGTTTGTGAAAAAAAATTGCCTGTGTATATGTTGTTTGAGCGCGAATGGGCAGGAAAGGCTGCATGAGCACCACCTTGGGAGATGATGACTACTAAAGGGCGCTATATTGGGAAAGGATGATTGCCCTCTTCTTCAGTTTTTGCGTTTGACTATACATAAAATTGGGAAGGCCGCCATATTGGAATTTGACCGTACATGAATTCTTAGGTTTTTGTGTTTGACTATACATAGTAATTGGGAAGGACGCCATGTTGGAGTTTGGCCGTACATGGATTTTTAGGTTTTTGTGTTTGACTATACATAATAATTGGGAAGGACGCCATGTTGGAATTTGACCGTACATGAATTCTTAGGTTTTTGTGTTTGACTACGCATAATACTTGGGAATGCCGCCATATTGGTTTTTGCCCGTTGCTGGATTCTTAGGTTTTTGCGTTTGACTTGGAGAAAATTGTGAAGGACGCCATATTGGAATTTGGCCGTACATGGATTTTTAGGTTTTTGTGTTTGACTATACGTGAAAGTTGAGAAAGATGCCATATTGGAATTTGACCGCTGTTGGTTTCTTAGGTTTTTGCGTTTGACTATACGGGAAAGTTGAGAAAGACGCCATATTGGAATTTGACCGCTGTTGGTTTCTTAGGTTTTTGCGTTTGACTATACGGGAAAGTTGAGAAGGACGCCATATTGGAATTTGCGCGTTCGTGGATTTTTAGGTTTTTGTGTTTGCCTATACATAATAATTGAGAAAGCCGCCATGTTGGAATTTGCCCGTACATTGATTCTTAGGTTTTTGTGTTTGACTTGGAGAAATGCTGCTATAATTTTTGGATAATGAGGTATGAAATACTTAATATTGTGTGATTTAAATGTAAAAATGTCTGATTTATTGATATTTTTGAATAAAATGGCAAATAATGATTATATTTCTTAGTCATATGCTGGGATTCTCGTCGCCTTATTGGTTCGTCGCTAGTGTTTCCTGCTTCGTGATTGGTTGGTTCTTACTCGTATAAGGTACATTTGTGTGTAGGGGTTTGGAATGGAGGGTTGGGGGGTGAGGGGGAGGTCTTTAGAGTGAAATACCGCTCATACGAGAATATTGTATTTTGTTTTGTATTGTTCAAGTATAAGAAAATATTTGTGGTATCCCCAGCCAAAAGTCTTATATTGATGGGTGGCCTCCCCGTGGCAGATGGCCGGACTCCGCCGCGACAGATAGATGAAAGGGTGTAATTACCTACTTGAAAGCCTTGTTCGGCTCGCTGTGACAATGGGCAGTGGTCTTCGCTGGGAGAGGCGGAGAGAGAGAGAGAGAGGGTGTGAGGAGGGTGGGGAGGTAGAGAGACGGCGAGAGGAATACATAGAGAGGGGAGGGAGAGGGAGAGGGAGAGGGGAGGGGAGAGGAAGAGAGCCTGTTGAAGACTGTATGGCAGTGCCTCTGATGAGGCGTTTCCAAGAGATGGATGCATGAAGAGATGGTGGGAGAGGGGGAGGGAGAGGGGGAGGGAGAGGGGCCGTGGATGCCGATGCAGCATGTGGAGTGGACGGCAGTGTCAGCGATGAGTCATTGCCACCTGGCGCCGCCTATCGACGACGCGTGGCCGCCCATAGAACAAAAGCCCTCTTCTAAAACAAAAGCGCCGCAGGCGCTGGCCGCATACCGGTATAAGCCCTCTACTACTAGTAGAGTGAATATACTGGTCCTGAACCAGTTAAGTATTATTACTAACTAGTAATCAATTAGTAATTAGTTAGCTATTATTAATAATTAGTTAAGGTAACTAGTTAATTAATTAGGTCATATTAATTAGCCTATTATAATAATTGGGTCATATTAATTAGTAATTATATTAATTAACTTATAATAATTAACTTATATTAATTAGGTAATTATATTAGTAATAGTAATTAGTTAACCCTAACTAGCAGCGGTACAGGGCCTAACCGGGTATGCGTCATCGGTAATGCGTCATCGATAGCGCCACTGTACTGGCTTCCACGACATCTCTCCCTCCCCTCTCCTCCCCACCTCCCTCTCCCTCTCTCTCTCTCTTCCTCTCTCTCTCTCAACACCTCTTTATGCATCCATCTCTTGAGAATGACTCATCGAAGGAGCCGCAGCATATTCTGGACTCTGCACTGTCTTCCTCTACCCCTCTCTCTCTCCCTCTTCCCCTCCTCTCTCCCTCTCCCCACCTCTCTTCCTCTCCCTCCCCCTCTCCCACCATCTCTTCATGTATCCATCTCTTGGAAACGCATCATCAGAGGCACTGCCATACAATATTCAACAGCCTCTCTTCCTCTCCCCTCCCCTCTCCCCCTCTCTCTCTCTCTCCCTCTCCCTCCCCTCTCTATGTATTCCTCTCGCCATCTCTCTACCTCACCGCCCTCTCCCTCCCCTCTCTCTCTCTCTCTCCAGCTCTCCCAGCGAAGGCCATTGCCCATTGTCACAGCGAGCCGAACAAGGATTTCAAGTAGGTAATTACACCCTTTCATCTCTCTGTCGCGGCGGAGTCCAACCATCTGCCACGGGGAGGCCACCCATCAATATAAGACTTTTGGCTGGGGACACCACAAATATTTTCTTATACTTGAACAATACAAAACAACATATAATATTCTCGTATGAGTGGCATTTCACTCTAAAGACCTTCCCCTCACCCTCCAACCCTCCATTCCAAACCCCTACACACAAATTTACCTTATACGAGTAAGAACCAACCAATCACGAAGCAGGAAACCTAAGCGACGAACCAATAAGGCGACGAGAACCCCTTCATATGACTAAGAAATATAATCATTATTCGCCATTTTATTCAAAAATATCAATAAATCAGACATTTTTACATTTAAATCACACAATATTAAGTATTTCATACCTCATTATCCAAAAATTTTAACATCATTTCTTTAAGTCAAACACAAAAACCTAAGAATCCATGTACGGGCAAAATCCAATATGGCGTCCTTCCCAATTATTATGTATAGTCAAACACAAAAACCTAAAAATCCATGTACGGCCAAATTCCAATATGGCGTCCTTCACAATTTTCTCCAAGTCAAACGCAAAAACCTAAGAATCCAGCAACGGGCAAAAACCAATATGGTGGCCTTTCCAAGTATTATGCATCGTCAAACGTAAAAACCTAAGAATCTATGTACGGTCAAATTCCAATATGGCGCCCTTCCCAATTATTGTGCATAGTCAAACACAAAACCTAAGAATCCATGTACGGTCAAATTCCAATATGGCGTCCTTCCCAATTATTATGCATAGTCAAACGTAAAAACCTAAGAATCCATGTACAGTCAAATTCCAATATGGCGTCCTTCCCAATTATTATTCATAGTCAAACGTAAAACCTAAGAAACCAACAGCGGTCAAATTCTAATATGGCGTCCTTCCCAATTATTATGCATAGTCAAACGTAAAAACCTAAGAATCCATGTACGGCCAAATTCCAACATGGCGGCCTTCCCAATTTTCTCCAAGTCAAACACAAAAACCTAAGAATTCATGTACAGTCGAATTCCAACATGGCGCCCTTCCCAATTATTATGTATAGTCAAACGCAAAAACCTAAGAATCCAGCAACGGGCAAATTCCAATATGGCGGCCTTCCCAATTTTTATGTATAGTCAAACACAAAAACCTAAGAATCCATGTACGGTCAAATTCCAACATGGCGTCCTTCCCAATTATTATGTATAGTCAAACGCCAAAACCTAAGAATCCAGCAACGGGCAAATTCCAATATGGCGACCTTCCCAATTATTATGTATAGTCAAACGTAAAAACCTAAGAATCCAACAGAGGGCAAATTCCAATATGGCGTCCTTCACAATTTCATGTATAGTCAAACGCAAAAACCTAAGAATCCAGCAACGGGCAAAATCCAATATGGCGGCCTTCCCAATTTTTATGTATAGTCAAACGCAAAAACTGAAGAAGAGGGCAATCATCCTTTCCCAATATAGCGCCCTTTAATAGTCATCATCTCCCAAGGTGGCGCTCGTGCAGCCTTTCCTGGCCATTCGCGCTCAAACAACATATACACAGGCAATTTTTTCACAAACGCTAAGTCCAAATAATACAAATACACACAACTTTCTAGGCGCAAGGTGGAACACCAACATACTTTCACACACACACACACACAAACACATACATACACAAACACACACAAACACACACAAACACACACACACACACATACACACAAACTCGAAATACATGAAAACTCACATCCTTCTATTCACAAGGCATTCTTCCTCATATAGGAACAGGCAAGTAACTCATATAACTTTAAACTCCAAAGATGGCGCACAAGTTGCCATTCTTGGACATGTAAGAACACAAACCATAAATTCATCGTACATTTCTTTCAACAGGTGGCGCTTTTACTTAAATATTAACATATTACATATCAAATATGCGAAATTCTCAAGAACACATTCAACAACATGCACCTTTTCAACATGCGCAGGAACGAGTGGAAGTAGCAGAGGGCGGGTAAAGCACTTAGGCAATTGAGCTCTTCAATTTCTATCACAAACACACATCCTTTAATCAACTTTTCTGTCTTAGATGCTGAACTTTACATGGAACAACGAAGGATGTCTGTTTTGTAAGGCAAGCACTTGAAGAGTATGATGGCATAGCGATACGAGTTGAACACTGACAAAGCGAAATTACGAATATGTTAGATGTGTGAGCGGGCAGAACTTGAACTTTTTAATGTAAGACACGAACTTTTGCAATTGTGAGAAAACAAATTTAGAATTTACGTAGCGTGAAACACAGAAATGCATGTCGAATGTGGCAAGTTGGAGAAATATGGAGTGGGCGAAGTGGGTATTCTTATGTTTGTGGAAACAAAGGCATACATTATTTGTAAAATGACAACAATTTTGGTAAACTGTGAACATAGTGAGCGAAGAAATGCAACTTAGGGGTACAAGTGGTCAATTGCAAGGCTTTTTAGGGTTAGGAGCGCTAGGCTGGTGACGCGCAGGGGCGGGGAGAGCGGTCCATTCTTAAGTTTTGTGAAAACAAAGGTGTTCATTATTTGTAACATGACACCAATTTTGGTAAAATGCCAAAATATTGTACGTAGAAACACGAATTAGGGTACGAACAATGTATTGCAGCGCGTATTAGGGTTAGCAGACGTGCACAACTTAGCAGAAATCTGCATTCGTCAACTCTGAAAACGCTAAGTCCAAATTTTCGTCATGCAAAAATTCGACCGACAGCTCCTTCGAGCAACGCGGCGGCGGCGGCGGGCGCCCCTTCCCACACGGACGACCACGGACCCTGCGACGTGGTGACGACGTGACACGCTTTCCCAATTAGATCAGGCTTTGGCTCTTAGAAGTTAAAGTCGAATACGCTCCGACACAGCTTTCAAAAATTTCCTTCACCCGCAATACGCATGAGTCTTTAACTTCATACGAGTCAAAGCAGGATCGATTGGGATCGCGCGCCTCGTCGTCAGCCTCGCCGCAGGGTTCGAGGTCGCCCGTGAGGGACGGGGCGCTCGCCGCCGCCGCCGCGTTGCTCGAAGGAGCTGTCGGTCGAATTTTTGCATGACGAAAATTTGGACTTAGCGTTTTCAGAGTTGACGAATGCAGATTTCTGCTAAGTTGTGCACGTCTGCTAACCCTAATACGCGCTGCAATACATTGTTCGTACCCTAATTCGTGTTTCTACGTACAATATTTTGGCATTTTACCAAAATTGGTGTCATGTTACAAATAATGAACACCTTTGTTTTCACAAAACTTAAGAATGGACCGCTCTCCCCGCCCCTGCGCGTCACCAGCCTAGCGCTCCTAACCCTAAAAAGCCTTGCAATTGACCACTTGTACCCCTAAGTTGCATTTCTTCGCTCACTATGTTCACAGTTTACCAAAATTGTTGTCATTTTACAAATAATGTATGCCTTTGTTTCCACAAACATAAGAATACCCACTTCGCCCACTCCATATTTCTCCAACTTGCCACATTCGACATGCATTTCTGTGTTTCACGCTACGTAAATTCTAAATTTGTTTTCTCACAATTGCAAAAGTTCGTGTCTTACATTAAAAAGTTCAAGTTCTGCCCGCTCACACATCTAACATATTCGTAATTTCGCTTTGTCAGTGTTCAACTCGTATCGCTATGCCATCATACTCTTCAAGTGCTTGCCTTACAAAACAGACATCCTTCGTTGTTCCATGTAAAGTTCAGCATCTAAGACAGAAAAGTTGATTAAAGGATGTGTGTTTGTGATAGAAATTGAAGAGCTCAATTGCCTAAGTGCTTTACCCGCCCTCTGCTACTTCCACTCGTTCCTGCGCATGTTGAAAAGGTGCATGTTGTTGAATGTGTTCTTGAGAATTTCGCATATTTGATATGTAATATGTTAATATTTAAGTAAAAGCGCCACCTGTTGAAAGAAATGTACGATGAATTTATGGTTTGTGTTCTTACATGTCCAAGAATGGCAACTTGTGCGCCATCTTTGGAGTTTAAAGTTATATGAGTTACTTGCCTGTTCCTATATGAGGAAGAATGCCTTGTGAATAGAAGGATGTGAGTTTTCATGTATTTCGAGTTTGTGTGTATGTGTGTGTGTGTGTGTTTGTGTGTGTTTGTGTGTGTTTGTGTATGTATGTGTGTGTGTGTGTGTGTGTGTGAAAGTATGTTGGTGTTCCACCTTGCGCCTAGAAAGTTGTGTGTATTTGTATTATTTGGACTTAGCGTTTGTGAAAAAATTGCCTGTGTATATGTTGTTTGAGCGCGAATGGCCAGGAAAGGCTGCACGAGCGCCACCTTGGGAGATGATGACTATTAAAGGGCGCTATATTGGGAAAGGATGATTGCCCTCTTCTTCAGTTTTTGCGTTTGACTATACATAAAAATTGGGAAGGCCGCCATATTGGATTTTGCCCGTTGCTGGATTCTTAGGTTTTTGCGTTTGACTATACATGAAATTGTGAAGGACGCCATATTGGAATTTGCCCTCTGTTGGATTCTTAGGTTTTTACGTTTGACTATACATAATAATTGGGAAGGTCGCCATATTGGAATTTGCCCGTTGCTGGATTCTTAGGTTTTGGCGTTTGACTATACATAATAATTGGGAAGGACGCCATGTTGGAATTTGACCGTACATGGATTCTTAGGTTTTTGTGTTTGACTATACATAAAAATTGGGAAGGCCGCCATATTGGAATTTGCCCGTTGCTGGATTCTTAGGTTTTTGCGTTTGACTATACATAATAATTGGGAAGGGCGCCATGTTGGAATTCGACTGTACATGAATTCTTAGGTTTTTGTGTTTGACTTGGAGAAAATTGGGAAGGCCGCCATGTTGGAATTTGGCCGTACATGGATTCTTAGGTTTTTACGTTTGACTATGCATAATAATTGGGAAGGACGCCATATTAGAATTTGACCGCTGTTGGTTTCTTAGGTTTTACGTTTGACTATGAATAATAATTGGGAAGGACGCCATATTGGAATTTGACTGTACATGGATTCTTAGGTTTTTACGTTTGACTATGCATAATAATTGGGAAGGACGCCATATTGGAATTTGACCGTACATGGATTCTTAGGTTTTGTGTTTGACTATGCACAATAATTGGGAAGGGCGCCATATTGGAATTTGACCGTACATAGATTCTTAGGTTTTTACGTTTGACGATGCATAATACTTGGAAAGGCCACCATATTGGTTTTTGCCCGTTGCTGGATTCTTAGGTTTTTGCGTTTGACTTGGAGAAAATTGTGAAGGACGCCATATTGGAATTTGGCCGTACATGGATTTTTAGGTTTTTGTGTTTGACTATACATAATAATTGGGAAGGACGCCATATTGGATTTTGCCCGTACATGGATTCTTAGGTTTTTGTGTTTGACTTAAAGAAATGATGCTATAATTTTTGGATAATGAGGTATGAAATACTTAATATTGTGTGATTTAAATGTAAAAATGTCTGATTTATTGATATTTTTGAATAAAATGGCGAATAATGATTATATTTCTTAGTCATATGAAGGGGTTCTCGTCGCCTTATTGGTTCGTCGCTTAGGTTTCCTGCTTCGTGATTGGTTGGTTCTTACTCGTATAAGGTAAATTTGTGTGTAGGGGTTTGGAATGGAGGGTTGGAGGGTGAGGGGAAGGTCTTTAGAGTGAAATGCCACTCATACGAGAATATTATATGTTGTTTTGTATTGTTCAAGTATAAGAAAATATTTGTGGTGTCCCCAGCCAAAAGTCTTATATTGATGGGTGGCCTCCCCGTGGCAGATGGTTGGACTCCGCCGCGACAGAGAGATGAAAGGGTGTAATTACCTACTTGAAATCCTTGTTCGGCTCGCTGTGACAATGGGCAATGGCCTTCGCTGGGAGAGCTGGAGAGAGAGAGAGAGAGGGGAGGGAGAGGGCGGTGAGGTAGAGAGATGGCGAGAGGAATACATAGAGAGGGGAGGGAGAGGGAGAGGGAGAGGGAGAGGGAGAGGGGAGGGGAGAGGAAGAGAGGCTGTTGAATATTGTATGGCAGTGCCTCTGATGATGCGTTTCCAAGAGATGGATACATGAAGAGATGGTGGGAGAGGGGGAGGGAGAGGAAGAGAGGTGGGGAGAGGGAGAGAGGAGGGGAAGAGGGAGAGAGAGAGAGGGGTAGAGGAAGACAGTGCAGAGTCCAGAATATGCTGCGGCTCCTTCGATGAGTCATTCTCAAGAGATGGATGCATAAAGAGGTGTTGAGAGAGAGAGAGGAAGAGAGAGAGAGAGGGAGAGGGAGGTGGGGAGGAGAGGGGAGGGAGAGATGTCGTGGAAGCCAGTACAGTGGCGCTATCGATGACGCATTACCGATGACGCATACCCGGTTAGGCCCTGTACCGCTGCTAGTTAGGGTTAACTAATTACTATTACTAATATAATTACCTAATTAATATAAGTTAATTATTATAAGTTATTTAATATAATTACTAATTAATATGACCCAATTATTATAATAGGCTAATTAATATGACCTAATTAATTAACTAGTTACCTTAACTAATTATTAATAATAGCTAACTAATTACTAATTGATTACTAGTTAGTAATAATACTTAACTGGTTCAGGACCAGTATATTCACTCTACTTACATACATACATACATACATACATACATACATACATACATACATACATACATACATACATACACACATGCATGCATCGTCGTCGTCGTCGTCGTCGTCGTCGTGCCCATCCTCATTGCTGCGGATCGGGGATCAGAGTCGACGATTAATTAAATAATTATTCTTTGAAGAATAAATAAATTTAAATTTATTTAAATATATTTAAATATAAATTTTTAAATACATTATAATGTATTTAAAAATTTATATTGCGCCTCTTGAGAATAACTAAGCAGAGGCGCACATAGCAGGAAAAACATCCGCCCTATCTAAAGCCTCAGATGTTAGAGTAATAGAGTTATCATCACAACAGATCTACGATTACATCCACAGCAAACACCGACCCAAACAGAAAAGTCACTGTAAACAAAACTCCATCGCAAACACGCAGAGTCCAGTCATCAGATTCTAGGCTACATACATACATACATACATACATACATACATACATACATACATACACACACACATCCATACATACATACATACATACATACATACATACATACATACATACATACATACATACATACATACATACATACATACATACATACATACATACATACATACATACATACATACATACATACATACATACATACATACATACATACATGTATGCATGCATACATACATACCTACATACATACATACATACATACATACATACATACATACATACATACATACATACATACATACATACATACATACATACATACATACATACACACATCCATACATACATACATACATACATACATACATACATACATACATACATACATACATACATACATACATGTATGCATGCATACATACATACATAGTCTACCGAATACAAAACAAATTAAGCATCCAATATAAATTATGTGTTATGAAACAACTGACATGAGAAAGTTCATTATTATATTTTTCGTAACTACACAACGCTTTTGACGCCTTAGAATTAAATTCCTTGGCCTTGCCATGGGAACAATCTCGACCTACACGACCTCTTACATAAAGAATTTTTATTCTCATCAACCAAACTTTGAATTGCCTCCAGCGTTTCACCGACGATATCAAAGTCAGGCACTACTAAAACAAATCGGACAAGAAACTCTGTTTGAATCCGTGATAAACTCCAGTAGCGGTGAGAGAAGAAGATAGAGACCAGAGAATCTTGTAAGCACATAATATTTTTATAAATAAAGAATATCAAAGTCCATAGGGGTATCGGCATTTTCAAAGACTCTGATCACGTGTAGTACACGAGCACAGCAGGCATGGCTATTTTTGATTTATCCACTCGCCTTAGATTGGATAAATCAGTCTGGTTTATTTTAAAAATCGCCTGTTATAACAGATTTTCGTCCAATGCACCAGTTCTGATTAATTTTGGTATTGTATTGTATTCAAGTGTTTATAAAGCGTCTCTATAGTGGAGTGAACCGTTCAGAAGCGCTCCAAGTGCGCAATACCCAGCGAGAGGAAGCAGATTTTTGAATAGAGAGAGGACAGAACAGATACAAATGTGGAACGAACGCAAGGAGAAGGCGCATTCCAAAGAGAAGGACCAAATGAGGCAAGTGATCGAGACTGGGGCACAGGAGTTCTAGAGCGAGGAACCAAGAGGTCAAGTTTATTGGAAGAAGAAGGGAACGGTGGTAGGAACTTCAAAGCTGAGTAAAAACCTACTCTACTCAATACTGATTAATAACGAATTTAAAGGACGTTTAAATTTAGCTTCCAGTTTAATCGGTCAGTTAAGTGATTTGGATACTTATAATTATTTACTAGCTGGGGTACCCGGCGTTGCCCGGGAATTTTAGGATTTTCCCAGTTCCCGGCCAATCCTCTACTTCCCCACCCTCACTTCGCCTCATTCGCCCCATTCCTCCGTCCGTCCCTCCTTCCCTCTGTCTCCCACCGTCTCCGTCCCCTCCCTCCCGACTGGTTGTTGGAAGAGCAGTAACACCAAAGTAGCCCAATAACAAAACAAGACAAAACGACAATTAGTTTATATAATACTAGATATAACTTTTAGTTACGTCACTTACGTGTGCTCGGATTAGTTGCTTAAAGTGGGAGATGTGACTCAACTGAAGGCACGTGTACTTTGGCTGGGTGATATAGGTTTGGACTCATCAGGCGTTTTGGTAACGCTGTTGATTTGCTACAATCTCTGTTTCTGTTTGCATTGTATTGTATATAGCATTTATGAAGCGCCTGCATCAGTATGCAGCGACTAATCGTGGTCCATAAAGTCTGGAACAGTGCTAGCAAACTATCCAATCCAGAATTCAGATAGACTGCGCTATCGGCCTACATGTATATACACACCTAATTATACGAAGTGTGTTCTATAACAATATACAGTGTGTATCTAAACATGCTATCTCGATGAAAGGTGGTCCATAAATCCACGTTTCCACAGCTGAAAGGACCTACACATCACATATATATATACGTATGGAAGTAATATATATAGGGTGTATAATGTATATATATATATATTATAATTATTATATATCGACACTCCGATCCTTAATTAAGGCTCAGCGGGTCTTACTCCGAAAATATCTGGTTGACGTTACACTTCGGTCTCATTAAGCTTCCTTCCACCGTCCACCTCGTTCATCCAACAGACTTAAGCTCTTGGTTCCCCGTACTAGAACTGCTATGGCTCAGTCCAGATAATTTGACTCAATTCGACCTTCTCTTTGGAACGCCCTTTGTGTCATTCTGTTCGCTCTACAGTTATGTCTGGCAGTCTCTCTTCTTCCTTCTCTCTTCTCAAAACCTGCTTCTCCTCGTGGGGCCTTGCACACTGGGAGCGCATCTGAACGGTTCACCCTACAATGGGAGCACTGTAGCCTACAAATGCACAAATAAAATTCAATACATAGGAATTACAGGCTATATAAGTATATACAATACACTCCCGTTTATAACAAATGTAGACAATAATATTGCTAATAAATAATCACCACAGAGAATTTTACAAATACGCAAATACATTTGATGAAATTTGTCTAATGTCGCCAAATAATCTAACTCTGCCAAAATGTACACGATTATTTGGGAGCAATAAATATTTGCACAAACACACGCACCAAGTATTATACCGGAAGTCCTTATTTTTGCACTTTTGCACTTTTTCACCTCCACCCACCAACCTACCAACCCAATTAACCAGCCACCCACCCAGCCATCCCACACACATACACGCCCACACACATACATTTGAACAGCTGTTGTTGCTTATTGTGGACACTGAATTTAATCATCTTCCCGCCGCTTGATTCAATGCTTTGTTTGTTTTTCTTTCCCCCGGAAAACAGGATTTGAGATAATTGAGGAAGAGTCATGTGCGGACCGAAGAACGGATGAGAGTTTGGACAGGAATATTGTTCATCCATGGAGCGGAGAATCTATGGGGCGGAGATGGGCTGGGGTGGAAAAATTAATTTTGGATACTAAGTTTTTCCATGGCAAAATGAGTATCTACACGTATTTTTTATGCCCCTACACTGCTTGCATGTTGGTATGCATGTATGTAAGTCTGCATTTGTCTGCATGTTTACTTGTATAGATGCAGATGTGCATACATTATGTGAATGTGCGTATACCATGCATTGTATGCAAGTCTGCAGATTATTGTATTACTTTGTGATCACTGTCCTCTCTTTAACTGTCTGAACGGGAACTTTCCACCAATAGCCTATAATCGACGAAGTGTCAAACACCTTCATAAAAAGCAATTAAATGTAGGCCCTATATATAGGCCTATACATGATATCTTGCAATAAGCGATACATTTATTAATTAAAGGGATCTGTTTAGCACCTCTTAAAGGGTCTACTCATAGGCGCTCCCATTCTTAGCACGTCCATGCAAATAAAACTGTCTTAAAGATGAGAGGAGTTCTAGAAATGGAGCTCAGCGTCAAGGGGAGGCCATTCCAGGTCTAGGGTTCTACCACCTACGCGCAATCACCAAAAAATGGGAAGTGCGCACTTGGCTACTTGTGAGTTATAACCTCTTGTGTAAGTCTTACATAATCTAGGCCCACATGTTTTTTATTCGTATTAGTGTTAAGCCGAACCAACTACTGTAAAGCCGATATGCGTGTCGTGCTATTATAGTGGGCCGTATTTAGTATAACCTGTACCTGTAATCATTCTGCGGTTTGTCAGATTGAATGTGAATAAACGAATATAATTTTATTATTCCCTAATTCATATTTTGTTTATGCGATGGTTAAGAATTTATATTATTATAGATTCACAAATCTTAGTTGGTCGTCATGCATTTTTCTCAACCAAATTATCTCAGGTCATTCCAGGTCTTGTGGGTCCTTCAGAGTTCAGACCCTTTTCGGTCTACTGAGTAAGCTGACAAACCTCAAGTAAATTTGATGTAGCAACTTCCTGTTTCATTAAGCTGATCACCGAATAAACACATCATGTAACTTGCATTGCATCTTACACATGCACGCATCGAAAACATACGATGGACCTGATCAATATTATTGTGAGTGAAGGACCTGCCAAGGTCCCTATACCCAGAAACCACCTCAGCACAGGCAGCTCGAGTTTTGCTCTCTTGGCGCCACAAACCGATCGACCAACCGACCGACAGACGGACCGCTCCTTCCTTTCGAGTGTCCTACCGTCTCTAATTCGATTGTAAAACGTGCAAAATTGCAGAATTACATGAAGCAAAGGTAAGTGGGAAATCGAGATTTACCTGGCAATTTAGCAAAGATCCACTTCGCTGTTCGACTTTCTTCGAGGGTAACGATACACTTGATGTGAAGACCACCACCTGCCTGTGCTTCTGTCCGTCTGTGTGTTCTTCTGTCTTTATGTCTGTGTGTCCATCTGTCTGTGTGTCCTTCTATCTGTGTGTCCTTTTGTCTGTCTGTCCTTCTGTCTGTTCTTCTGTCTGTTCTTCTGTCTGTCCTTCTGTCTGTCCTTCTGTCTGTCTTTCTGTCTGTCCTTCTGTCTGTCCTTCTGTCTGTGTGTCTTTATGTCTTTATGTCTTTCTCCTCTTTCTCCTTGTGTGCCTCTATACACGTCCTCGTTTCTGCTTAGGTGTCCCTTCCTCTCTCTCTATTTCTTGGTATCAGTCTAAGACATTGACTTTGAATGTCTTTGTCTCCCTCTAAGTATTGCTCTATGTTTCTGTTACTGTCTGTCTCTGTCTGTCTGCATCGATGTATCTGTCCTTGTACCTTGCTGTCTGTGTCCCTATATAGGCTACTTTCACCTATGCTCGGTTATGCGTCTGCTTCTCACTTCCTGTTTTCGTCGATGCCCTTTTGTCTCGTTTTTCGTATTCACGTAAGATTTATAATCCTTCCTTATTGTGATTTGTGAACGATGGAAAATTAACTGGAACCGAAAAGCGTTTTTTCGTTTATTCCAAGTTGTAACGACACCGACGCGTTTTCACAACAACAAATGTTTCTTCCATTTCATATTCGCTTCAAGCTGTTGGTCGCTTGATCTCAGAGTTTTCAGATTCTTAATTCCGTTTGAATCTTTCTTATTCACGCCGCATAAATATTTAATTCACAAGTCTTTGTGTTTAATATAAAGCCCACCTTTCGGCACATATACCCAGTTACGTATAGTCTAAATTGGGGTCAAATCGCGCTACAAAACCAATATACAATACATAAAACTTGGCTGCCTACCTAACAGGGACACAGCCAAAGTGACTTTCGGCAAAATCATTGAGTAAATTGACTTAATAGTGCTGGCGTGTGCTGTTGGGTAGTGGGTACCCCATAACAAGCGCATATTATGTCTAATTACTTTCTACCATCCGTTTCCTTTATCGTTTCAAGCCGCTCCTTAGGGTCATAATTAATTACACTAAGCTTATTCATAATAACCAGCATCTGGTGATTCATTTCTGAGCACACAACATCTCGCTATTATATTCCCACAGGTCTTTCGCTCGAAACTGAAAACATTGCTTTATCGGAGTTTATCCCATATCCATATCCTGATCCCTTCGCATCCCCCTACTTCTCACAGGACCGTATAGCAACAATGAACGTGGCCTCTTCCGAGCATAATATCCGGGCCAGCGGGCCCCTTACAATACAGACACCGGGATGCGGAATTTATTTTATGCAACATGCAGGGTTCATATTATAAATATAGATAGGCCTTCAATGTACATGTATTCCGTATTTACTTCACGGTTTTGTTAGTAAAACTCACATGAATTGTGCAATAGTTTCAATAGATGTCAATTACCGATAGTCACACCTTTCATTTTTTTGCACTTATAGGGGTCCCTTCCTTGCGGGGCCCCCCCCTTTGGTCGGAGGGTACGGAGGGCGGTCGCTACACCTCTGACTTCTCACGCAGTTTCAACTCAAAGCATCAGCCAATAGTGCTTTTAAAAGTGCAGTTCTAAATGCATATGTGCCACTGTAAAAACACTTTTCTGCAGTCAAAAATATCAATAAAGTTCATTGTCACCGATTGGGAGTAATTTACCACGAAGTATGATGGAAGGAAAAGAAGGGATTGTGCAGTCATAAAAATTCCTTGTAAAAAGCCCTGTCAGATATCTAGCCGTCAGTCTAACTCCTCGTCTGACTCTCCAAATCTTGACCCTCTGTCTATCGACTTTGTTTTTGACTGAGCGTTGGAAAAAACTGCTTCCGACGATTTCGAATTTGGGCGCTGTATAGAAATTACAATTACGATTATAATTAAAATTCTAAGCTCTTCTTATGTCATCCTTCCTGATACACCGTGCGCCTGCTTCAAGCGCAACAAGTTCCAAGATTTGTTACATGGTCATTTCCGATTAGACTTATTAGAAATATAATAGGTTTGCACCACGCATCATTGATAGTTATTTAACCATAATACAAAAGCGTAATTAAACATACAATTTTATATATACACATAATAAATATAGACATGACATTGTAATATTATATGAACGTGACCTATATTTATTCACCTGCATTTAATTACGACTATAATTATCCACTTATGCCGTGTGCAATGTGCATGTATAAGCGGGCACACCTAATTTGTATACCAGTGTATTTCTATAATATTATATTTAATTGTAGGCCTGTTTGTTTAGTCATGGCTATGCATTATCTAAGTTATATATATATATATATATAAAATTATATGTAGGAATATAATATCTATAATGCATGTGTGTATTCAATGCAGAGGATTTATAGCGACCATTAAAAGCTGCTACTCAGAATCGTTCCCTACCGAATTAACCTCGGTTCAAGAGAACAGTTTTAAATTGTGAAAGAGCTTGTCAACCAGTCCATCGTCATCTTTCTTGGTCTTCCTAGTGGTTTCTTTCCTTCCATTCTTCCCTCAAGTAGACTAATATCCTCAAGAGTGAGTTTCTCCTCAACATGTGACCAAATCATGCAATTCATCTGCGTCTTCCGTTTCTATCAATCAGCGATTTTTCTGATTATGGGTGGTAATCATGAGGATGAGGATGTTGTTTGTTTCTATGTGCACTTGTTATAGCGCCCTTTCAAGCTCTCGCTACTCAGAGGCGCTCCTGAATGCAGAGCGGACACTGCATAGGAGTTTCACACCGAAGCGCTGAGCAATTGCGAGTGAAAGACTTGCCCAAGGTCCCTGTATACCCGGCGACTTGAGGTATAGATTCGAACCTGCAATCCTTCGGCTGCAAGGCGACGAACATACCCAACCCATTACACCACCGCGCCCACAGTTTGGCGAGGTGGGGGTTTAATGGATATGATAAAAAAATATAGGAAAACACATGCAATTAGTCAAATAAATTTGGAGCACAGTTCGTTTTTTACATGGTATGTATGCGCCCGTGTTACATGTCGGTCATTTTGCAGTGGATATTTTCTATGCATATAGGGAAAGACTATGACAAGGAAGAGGAGAGATAGTTGGAGGAGAAAAGGGAGAAGATGTGTTTTTTGGGTGAAATGATTATGCTACCTAATCATCGGCATTTCCGCAGTGTATATACATTGTGACAGGCAGATCCTGCCACTTTATATACCAACTTCCGCTGACAGTAGGTACGGAGTTGCGTGGAAACATAATAAATATCCTCGTAGCTTCCCTCACACAATTTATTAAGTCATCTTGTGTATAACTACGCACGATTAATTGCAATTGCGTGGAAGGGGTGTAATGTGAATGTTTTTTGGTATATAAAAATTATACACATATATACATACATATATAATTATATATACATATTATTTATACATACATATATGCATATATATATACATATTATTTATACATACATATTATGCATGTATATATACAATATTGAAATATGAATATATCCACGCATGGAGCCTCCGTAAACTTTCCCGCCCAAGTTGATTTACCCGGTACCTCACTTTATGCATGCCCAGTGTTTCATCAGGTCCCTGTGCTTGGGGGTGGGTCAATCTTCTTTTGTAAAAGGTCATTTTGGGAGGGCGGCAACCGCTCAGCCAGACACAGAATACGTTACCCTCTGCCCGAATTTTTTGGACGAAATGTTTTAAAATTTTTATTGGTGGAAAAACTGTTGCGCATATAATTTTTCTGTGGGGAAGTTGGCATGTATACATTCAGCACCACCCCTCTCTTTTTTTCTTGAGGGATTCTCATTTATGCGAAGGACTTCCCCTCCACAGACCATTTTATTTATTCATTTCTCCATTTCTATAGCGGGAACGCCTCTGAGTAGCGAGACCTTGAAGGGGCGCTATAACAAGGGCACATACATAAAAGTACATGTATACTTTCTCAAGGACGATTCTGCTGGAAATTTCCGATGACCATTGGTCTTACATACGGTCGATTGGAGCTACTTGTCGGTATGCGGAATAGCGCACTATAAATCATATCGGAAACAACAGTGGAAAACAAGGGTGGGGGAGAGGTGGGTGGCTTCAATGTAAACACGGACCAGGGTTTAGGGTTCCTCTTTACACGTCATCCGATATCTGTAGTTTAACGATGCGTACAAGTGTTGTGCCGAAAAATATCGGACGCTACATTATATATACCTAAGCCCAAAGATCTGAACAATTTGAATTTCTGTATGCATGTTTGTGTGCGTGTTTGTGTGCTTGTGTGCGCGTGTGTGTGTGTGTGTGTATGTGTGACATTGTGTGTGAGTGTCTGTGTGTGTGTGTGTGTGTGTGTGCGTGTATGCGTGTGTGCATGCGTGCGTGTGCGTGTGTGTTTGCGTGTGTGTGTGTGTGTGTGTGTGTGACGCCAACCATAATTATACGATGCCATGCTAATGCAGCACAAAATGCCACGCTTGAACACACCAGTTCATAATTGTGCCATTAGCCCTTCTGTTGCACGCTTAAACTACTGCGCTTTATATGAACCGCGTGTTCTTAATAATATACGCTTTATGTTGGTACGAACATACATGTAGATTGTAGATCCCTACGGTACAGTGGACGAAGCCTCGTAAATGACCATTTATTGAGCACAATAAACTAGTGGACTAACGATTCTTTAAAGTTCCGGCTTTTGTTCGTTCGTTATAGTACGGTTATACGGAGTAATTTCTAAATGTTTCACAGGAAACGGTTTGACCATAATGCGTCCAAAACACACGGCAACCTGGATACTTGGAAACATTTCATATTGCACACATGCACACGCACGTACCACGTACATACAGAATGAGGTGGAAAAGACATAATAGATAATTATGCGTGCATATATGTAGACAGACAGACAAACGGACTGACCGACGGACTGCCTAACGCCCTAACCTACTGCAATGACTAGTTTGAGCAATGAGACTGCAGACAGACAGACAGACAGACAGACAGACAGACAGACAGACAGACAGACAGACAGACAGACAGACATATATATACATACATACATACATACATACATACATACATACGTACATACGTACATACGTACATACGTACATACGTACATACGTACATACATACATACATGCATACATACATACATACATACATACATACATACATGCTTGTTTGTATGTGCACTTGTTATAGCGCCCTTTCAAGCTCTCTCTACTCAGAGGCGCTCCCGAATGCAGAGCGGACCCTGCATCGGAGTTTCACGCCGAAGCGCTGTGCAATTGTGAGTGAAGGACTTGCCCAAGGTCCCTACGCGATTGAGGGTGGATTCGAACCTCGAACCTTCCGGCTTCAAGGCAACGACGCCACCACTACACCACCGCGCCCCAACATACATACATACATACATACATACATACATACATACATACATACATACATACATACATACATACATACATACATACATACATACATACATACATACATACATACATACATACATACATATATACATACATACATACATACATACATACATACATACATACATACAAAGTCATACATACACACACACAAAACAGACATACACGCAGATACACAGACAGATAAACAGTTTGAATCTGTTTGTTTTACGATGTCCAGCAGTTTCCGGAAGAGTGTCCCAACGACCGACTGAACCGGAAGAAGGTTGGACGACGAACATTGTAATTTCCTGTCGTCATCAATTACACCGCAAATCAGTTGATTGGTAACACTGGGTATAGGTGGGTGTAGGTGGGTGAGTGGGTTGGTTGTGGGTCGGCTGGTAAGTCCTCTGTTGGGTGGGTAGGTTCTAGGGTCTGTGAGTATGTGGGTCGGTCGGTGGGTTTGTTATTAACCGACTAGGACTGTATACTAACGAGGCAACAAAGCGAAGCACTCACCTATTGGTCGCCATCCGTTAGTATCATCATTCTGCTGACAACACTGTTATATTGACAAATCGAAATAAACGACCAATGCCGGATAGCAAAGTTCATACGAACACGTACACACAAAGATAGAGACAGTGAGAGAGAGAGAGAGAGAGAGAGAGAGAGAGAGAGAGAGAGAGAGAGAGAGAGAGAGAGAGAGAGAGAGAGAGAGAGCGAGAGAGACAGAGAGACAGACATACAGACAGATAGACAGATAGACAGAAGCAGTGAGAGAGACACACAGTGTCAGGCAGACAGAGGGAGACAGAAGGGAGCGATATTGAGTGAAATAGAGACAGACAGAGAAGAGACAGAAAAAGAAACAGAGACTGAGACAGAGACAGACAGACAGAGACAGACAGAGACAGAGACCGAGAGAAACAGAAAGCCAGAGACGGTGTTAGAAAGACAAGCAGAAACAGAAAGAGAGACAGACAGACAGACGGACAGGCAAATAAAACCATTCGATTGACATTCAGATTTGCCAATCCGATCATCGTCCGCATTGTATTTATCCCGTTCATTTATATAGCGCATCTATATGGATAGGTCAACAATGCACGCTGTATTACGTGTGTCACGTGGTGCACTCACACGCACACACATACACGCACATCAATGCAAGTGCAGATACAATGTTCTCAATAATTGACATTTGCTTTGTTCTGCTTGTATTGTCGAATGCATTTCGCAGAATGTCCCTGATGAGCTTCCAAAAAATGTTCCATTTGAGTACATCGCGTTAATGCAAATGCGTAATACTGTACATGTATGTTCATACATACTGTACATGTATGCTCGTACGTACTGTACATGTATGTTCGTACGTACTGTACATGTATGTTCACACATACTGTACATGTATGTTCGTACATACTGTACATGTATGTTCGTACATGCTGTACATGTATGTGTACATGCTGTACATGTATGTTCGTACATACTGTACATGTACGTTCGTCGTTCGTACATGCTGTAGCGTTCGTCCCTTGAACTCCACAAAAATTATCACATCATTGAATGCCGTCAACATATTACGCTGTTATTGTATATTGCATTGTATTCGAGCATTTGAAAAGCGCGTCTAGTCGGGTGAACCGTTCAGAAGTGCTCCCAGTGCGCGAGGGCCGTGAGATGAAACAAAGTTGAAAAGAAAAAAGAGGAGATAGAATAGGCCTGAATAGAATAGATCATATGCCTACAGTTGGTTTTAAAAGAAACATGTATAATAGGCTGTAAAGACATTGTGGTCTTATGTGGCTAATTTTCGTTCGGACAGACGGGAACGTGCAGAAGTGTGAAGATACCCGTAGAATCGCGTATAGACAGTGTGAGAATTGTGGAAAAATAACTGAGGGGTTGGACCATTATCCACTTGGAATCGGGGTGTGAAAACAGACTTTAACGTGGGGCTCTAAGAAAGACTGGGGGGGTTGAAACCCCCAACCCTCCGGCAATTCTCACCCTGCGTATAGATTGGCTTCTCTCCGCCAATTAGAATTTACCAACGATGCAAACTAAAAGTTTTGGACATTTGCCAAGAACCTGCAGGGTTGGCGTTCAAATCCAGTAGTAAATCGGGCGATTGATTATTATTGTTTTCGACGCCTTAATCGTAATCGTAATCTCCAAATATCTAAAGCGCTACTTGAAAGCCAAGCGCGGGGCACCAGCTTATTCACGAGCGCTGCACTATAATAGCGCCGCACTATAATGAATTCTTTAAGCAAACTTATAAAACTTGCTGATCGCTTTGGTGCAATTCACGAATAAGATTTACTCGAGACTGACTTCTCGCTTCTCTCATTCATTTCATTTCGATCTGCAAAGCTTTGTTGTTGCGGTTCATATGAGCGATGCGAGCATAATTATTAGATTGACGTTTTCGACTTGATCATGAAGCCGCTATTATAGGAGCAATTGGATCCAATTTATATAGCGCTATCTTGTGAACCTACTAAAGCGCTGAGACAATAATATACGAATAATTATAGAAAAGTCAAAGAACGACTCTGGCTGAAAGCTGTTTCCTGAGCCATCTGTACCAGAAACAGAAGGCTTAGCTTTTCGGCTGAAGACAAGTAAAAAATCAACAGCTTTTGATTGAGAAGTAGAAAATCAACAGTTTTTGATTGATAAGTAGAAAATCAACAGCATTTGATTGAGAAGTAGGCAATCAAGGAAGACAATAAACAAAAGAGGCAGCCGGTCAGGTGTTTAATTTGTCCAGTAGCTTTACAATCCTCTCCAAGTGCGCTGACTACGCGCGAGATATTCCCGCTGAAGTAATCTAGTGGGCGCTAAACAATTATCCTGTACGTCATCGAAAGATCTGTTGGGCAACAGATACGGGTCGAGAGCCCCCCTTAAATCAAAGGAAATTCATCTCTAACGACCTTTGTGGTCTTCCCCCCAACCCCCAATATTATTGTGACGACGTTGAGTTGATTTAGGAAATCGGGGTAAATGTTGGCATTGCCCTGATTATCACGATAGAGACGACGTCATTATATGAATATAAATACGCGTATATAGGCTTCGTACACACATTATATTCATACAAAAATATATATTATATATATATAAAGACATTTTTATATATAGGCCTTACATAAAGATATATACACGTATATAATAATATACTACATTAATAATACATGCGCATATGTAATACTTATATATTATACATATCAAGCATTGCCTTGATCATTGCGATAGAGACGTCGTTATCTCTAAAACTTATATAACAAATATGTACATATACCTATCTACATAAATTATTATGACTATATGCATATATATATATGAATATATATTATATAATATACGTCGCTGCTTGAAGGTCACATGCAGCGAGACAGAGAAAGCTCATCAGAAACATATATATATATATGTATATATATATATATATATATATATATATATATATATATATAAGAACAGAGAAAGCTCATCAGAAACGCAACTAGAACAATGACACTTGTGTGTTGGTGGAGAATGTCATCGAGACATCTGGTCGTATCCCGCCGACCCCCTTCCACCACCCCCTCTTCCACCCTTTCCATCCATTCCTCCTCCAGTCCGACAAACAAAGCTTCGCTGGTGGATGGGACGGGAAAATAAATCGTCATGTCGTCGAGATTAAACATATCGTTCGTTTCGTCATGAATCATCTGCTTGAGTGGGGTGGTGGGGGTGGGGGGGGGGGGGGGTGGGCGGATGAGTGGGGGTAGGGGGGGGAGGGGGGGTAGACGAAAGAAGGTCGTATCAACGGTAGCGACGGACACACTACATTCATTTGGCATCGCATGCAGAAGTTATAGACATATATAGAGCTATGCGGACGGCGCATGTTGACGTTATGCAAAGCCTGTGCTGTTGACGCAACTGTACGGTTGCCAGGTCAACGTACATTATTATAGAGTCCATTAATGTATTACTACATTCATTCATTTCAAGAATTTATATAGCGCCACTTCAAGAGATCCTATCAGAGCCGCTCCAGGTCCAACTACATTGCACGATACATAAAGGTTTAAAGCGTCAAACACTGATGAGCCAACCCTAGGTAACATGCAGGCGTAGGCGTATCTCTAAAGGGAGACTATAATTGAGTAAGCTTACGCAACATAATGCACAATTATAATACAGCAATATTGTTTTATTACTGTAAAATCTAGAACACTAAGCAAGCTTGAAATGTTTAAGAAATCATACTAATTCTTGCGCCAGTAACGCGCAAACTGTCCCAGAAGCAAAGACAGTTTCCATAATTATTTCTGGGTTTATGGTATCCTATTTTATGCAGCCTTCATAATATTGTGGGGCCCAGATCGCTTGCTATTTAGATTCTATAAATCATCCAAACTCTAAAGGTTTTCCAGGTCGCATATTTTTTATATAGGGTTCATTCATTTTATATGCAGACCCTATTATAATACAATATACTTGTATAATGTGATGCAAATCTTCGCGAATTTCTCAGCGCTCACAAAAGCCACGTCAGGGAGACCAGCTTATTCACCGACGCTATATCAAATCAAGTCCACAATAGCCAGAGCTGCCGCTTTCGTTCCGGTACCAGGTCAAAATACGTGGAGTTTTAATGAGTTTCAAGTCTTAACTGCTTGTTAACAGGAATAGGCCAGAACCAGTTGTAGACGGTACTGGAACTGGAAGGTCATTAGTAATTCAAATCGTCCGACCACTTTGAGATCCACACAGTTTATTATCGCGCCTCTAGCAGTCTTTATGAACAACTACTTGACAACTACATATACTCTCAATTAATTTACGCACTGCGACTGTACTGCGTGTTTATAGCCTAAGCCACCGTTCCATATTGAAATGCCGCATTGTTCCCGTTGTTACATGTTTAACGACACTGCATACATATCGAAGATGATTAGTGTCGCCACGCCATTTAGGTCCTCGTGGACGGACCGTGCTATAGCCCGAGATTTTTAATCTCTGAAATAGCCACCTTCGGGAATCGAACCACGGCCCGCACGCTCTCTTTCACAGAGTAGCGTGCAGACGCGCGGCCATCGACCTTACCGATGTAACCAAGCAAGCCAGTACATTGTTCCCGTAATAATTGAGGCAATAAATAACGAAATTCCTTATGAATGCATGCAGTGGCAACTAGAGCTGTTTATGGTCAACGTCTATAGGGCCTACTCTATAGATCCATCTGCTGCAGGTTCATAAATCGTATTGGCACATGTCCGACGAGCAAATACTTAGCGCCAAATAGGTTCTATTTGCACACCGCTACTTGTACCGGGCCACGGTTCGACGCCCGAGTGGCAGCTTGCAAGGCCTCTAAGTGACAACTCAGATGTATCGTCGAGTGGTCAAATATTTGATCTCTTCACTCACGTCCTGAGGGCAATTTCTCATCTTCTATTTAATTGCCCAGGCAGACGATAAATACAAAGATTCTAGCATCGTAACAGCTATAAGCTGACTAGAAAAAGTTACATTTTGCAAGACGTAGGCCTAGTAGATAATAGTCTAAAATTAAGAAGACGAATTACAAATTTATAAAATAGGCCTACTTGTAAAACAAACTTACACTTTACAAGACAAATTTCTAATTTATATTTTATCAGACGTAGCGTCTATTTGCAAATTAGTTTACATGCTACAAGACGAATTATAGAATAGCTTATATTTTACAAAACGTAGCCTATTGCAAATAGTTTACATTTTACAAGACGAGTTATCGAGTAATTTACATTTTACAATCTCAAGACGAATAGCAATATCACTTGCACAGTACTAGACGTCTGTATTATTTCTGATGCTTTGAAACTGAAAGTCCTAAACCACACGAGAGTGACGATCTATTTCAGTCCTTCAGGAATATGACCTCATGAAGGCAGGGCTGAAAGTGAGGAGGGTCTGTCCGGGTCTCAGACCAGGCATTCATTTGTTTGGCACTTGCATAAACACTGATATTTGGCACCATCTGGCCCAAAGAGACCCGGCAATTTTCTCAAACCACTTTCAGCCCTGCCTGAAAGCTGTGGGCCTCGACAGCCGTTTGTATGTGCACTTGTTATAGCGCCCCTTCAAGCTCTCTCTACTCAGAGGCGCTTCCGATGCAGAGCGGACACTGCATCGGAGTTTCACGCCGAAGCGCTGAGCAATTGTAAGTGAAGGAATTGCCCAAGGTCCTTACGCGGGGAGGTGGATTCGAACCTCGGACCTTCCGGCTCCAAGGCAACGACGCCACCACTAGACCACCGCGCCCCACAATTTGAGGAATCGAATGAAATATGAAGACTTATCGTGTATTCGCATCCTATTTTGCCACTTCAAACCTATGTATTGTAAATGGATGATTACAAGTTGTATAGGTCTACATAATTATTATGGGAATGAAATTTATCCGCTTGGCCGGGCTTCTATCGGAATTAGGGCCTACAGTTCATTCACCAAGCAAATCAACCCTATAGAAAGCTCAACTGTTGATCTTTGCGGGAAGACAGCAGGAATCGATCACAAGTCAACATGCTGAATGCTGGTTTTCAGCTCTCCATGTCGTTATAAAGTCCTAAAGTAAAGTCCTATCCCGTTCCATGAGGAACATAGGGAGGCGCTCATCTCCTTTTCCACAGTGTATCGCAGGACTTGCTGTTTACTTCCCAGCTTACGCCGGTAGGCCTACCAAATTATACTGCTTGGTGTCGTTATACCATTTCCTTAATTAGTAGGTCTATTTGTACATCAGCTGCAGTGGTAGTAGCAATTGTGATGGTGGTAGTAAAAGTGACTGTAACAGTTGTTGCAGTAGACTAGTAGGCCTAGTGCCAGTAGGCCTAGTAGTAGTAATAGTAGTAGTCGTAGTCGTCATCGTCGTAGTAGTAGTATTAGTAGTAGTAGTAGTAGTAATAGTAGCAGTAGCCTAATAGAAAAAGTACTTGTAGTAGGGCCTAGGCCTAATGAATGTAATTCCAATAATAGCCTAATAATAATAAAACAATATTATTGCTGACTATTCCAACTATTGCCGTTGGCGCACTCTATCGAAATCCTATGCAACTATTTCCTCATGATTCTTAGTATGGCAATAAAATCCTAAAATATGCATAAAATAATATAACTCATATTACATAATTTGTATAGAATTAATATCTCAAAAATTTAAATTGCATTTTGAGGAATCGAATGAAATATGAACACTCAATAAAGTTGGTTGCCTAAGTTACACACCTTTATCTTAGGTCATGAAATTTATATAAGTAAAGCAGAGATACGATGATAATCCATTTTTTTTCTTACTTTGGGGCAGTAGGCTATGCTTACCACTTTCTGACAACGTAGTCGTAATACTAACGCAAACTTTAAGCAAAAGCACTATTATTGTAGCCTAACCTGTTGTCCTATACAATACATGTAGGGCTGTAGGCCTATAGTATACATGCAGAGCATCTGGATTGAGCCATGGCAGTCCCAACGCGGGGAAAAATGAGGTCAAACCGATCAGAGGACATAAGAGGACACAGCGAACTTGTAGAGAGAGGACGAAGCATGAGATGATCACAAAGATATTAAGAAGCAAGGGCTGCAAGGCCCAGTTGAGATTTCAAAACCAAAACAAGAACTCTGAAAGTGTGAACGGGCAGAGAGAGAGAGAGGGACCAAGTGAAGTTGTTCAGTCATGAATACAGGGATGTTGTGGGGATTAATATTAATAGCCTATCGAAGAAGACCGGCTCTCAGTCTAGTAGCAGCATTGACCCATTGCGGAATTTAGTATGCCAAGCAATCGGTAGACCGTGGTTGTCCGGTGAATGCCTCTGAGAGCTTACAATAGGCTATAGATTCCCGAAACTGCACTGCAATGTAATGTTTTGCAATGTAATTATAGAGTAATGCGAAGTAATGTAACGAAGAGCAACTGAATTTCTCAACGTAAAAATTGTCACGCTAGGGTGATTAGTCAAAGCTGTCCGTGCCATTTGAAATCGAATCCGCAATTCAACAATTATTCCTGCGCTGGCTCCCTGTCTGTGGGCGTAACAATAACTTGGTACGACGATGCCAGCTGGACCTCGCTCGAACTTACCTACTTGACCTTTGCCGACCTGTTTTGGGTATTCAGAGTATGCGCTCCTAGGCTCTTCGACCATAAATTATAATCCTAACCTAAGACCCGTACCGGCGCTATGTTCTTGCTTGTTGTTTTTGTCTTTGCTCAGAATAAACTCATGAATTTGAATTGAAGTGAATTATGAAAAGTCGGGATTTTTCTGTAGTTGGTCTATCAGTCTCCCTCTTGAGCTTCGTCTGTTCCTAAGTCACTGTCTAAGACACTCGATAAGCACTTGAAAGCTGTTCGCTTTGGCCTTGCTAGAGTTGGGTCACCTCTGAGTAGTTTCCTTGAAGAGGTGCCATATAAATTCTCTAATTAATCAATTGCTGTTGCAACATGAAGATTTACAGAGGACAAGATTTTGTAACTAATGACACGACAGATGACCTAATTTCAATGTCTTGTATTGTATCTGTAAATTTGCGAAGCTCCTATAACAGTGCACACCAATCAGAGGCGCCAAAGCACACAGCAGGAGTTAGACGTGGACAAGGCAATATTCCAAACAAATTTCTGTCGAGGGCAACGGCCTCTGTTGTCATAGGCCGTCGTCAAATTTGAACCCAAATCCGAGTAGGCCTACATTTACATTTTCTGCTTAGGATATTATCTGAAGATGATTCTAATCTGATTACATGTAGATGATTCTGTACGATGTGAGTAGCACGTGTGCATTTATTTGTCATAAACAGTGTTAAACACTGCACAGAGCCAATGAATTATGGGAAAGGTGTTAGGTTTCCTCATGGATCCGCTTCTCTGCATTTTAAAAATCTGCCCAACATACGCAATTCATATATACCAGCATGCACACATGCATTCTTATTATGCATAGGCCTACTTATATGCATACATACATACATACACACATACATACATACGTACATACATATTACATACATACATACATACCAGTATGCACACATGCATTCTTATTATGCATAGGCCTACTTATATGCATACATACATACATACACACATACATACATACGTACATACATATTACTTACATACATACATACCAGTATGCACACATGCATTCTTATTATGCATAGGCCTACTTATATGCATACATACATACATACACACATACATACATACGTACATACATATTACATACATACATACATACATACCAGTATGCACACATGCATTCTTATATGCATACTTATATGCATACACACATGTACATACATGGATACATACATACATACACACATACATACATACATACATACATACATACATACATACATACATACATACATACATACATACATACATACATACATACATACATACATACATACCAGTATGCACACATGCATTCTTATATGCATTCTTATATGCATACATACATACATACATACATACATACATACATACATACATACATACATACATACATACATACATACATACATACATACATACATACATACATACTTACACACACCCAAAAATATATATTAAAATAAAATGCATATATATATATATATGCATACATACATACATACATACATACGTACATACATACATAAATACATACATACAATGTCATACATGCATACTGCATAGTTGCATACAGACATAGTATCATATGCAAACATATTGTCTTCTTTTTGTGTCCGTACAATGGTCGATGTCTACTTTTCTAGCTTAGAAATCACACAGTGAATTAATCGCTGTTTGTATATAATAATTATATATAATCGTCTGTCGTCCGTTTAAAAAACTTTCTGTTGGTATATATATATATATATATATATATATATGCATAATATTTATGTAGCGCCACTATCTGTCTATGGACAGAAGAAGACCGAGCTCCTTTCTCGACAGTCGACCATCTGTGTTCTTGTCAAAGACTCGCATGGCGGCGTTTCTGTAATCCTCAACCTCCTTCAGAGAAACCTTCTACAAACGTACAAAAAGGTTTATTACTATCCAAGGGTACAGCAGTGTAATGGGAGTGGAGAGAAGTCTTTTTGATTCAATTAAAAGAAGGAAACTCGCATACTTTGACCACCTGATGAGAAAACTGGAGATTGTCTGGAAAAAGAGATCAAACAGTGAAATGTACCTGGAGCAAGAGCACGAGGAAAGCCGATGATGGGATGGGTTGTCAACATCGGAGAATGGATGGGAACATCTTTCGACCGGGTTTGATGGAGACAAGAGACAGGAGGAGATGGAGAAAACTTGTTCATGAAGCGACCAACCCTCGGATCGAGGATGGTTGATGACAAGACAAGACAGCAGTGTATCATACTTCATTAACAATAATACATTGCAAACTTACATTAGTAACAATGACAATGTTCACTCTAAACCCAGATTTCTGCTAAGCAGAAATATGTGAAGTCTATATGAAAGTGTACGTTGTATGTAGTCTACGTTGATGTTACCTTTCCGCCTTTGTTCATAATGTCGTGTATAAGGGCCATCAATTCTTTCCCTTCAATGTAACCATTTCCATCCTACACACATGGAAAGAAAAGCAATCATACACACAGCCGAGCTCAACCAATTTATGTTTCCTGTATTTATAATTATAATCACAATAATAAAAACATAAAGTCTTTCACAAAATTTAATGTTGCGGATGACGAGGCCTGATTTTTCAAGATACTCAGCAGCAGTTCCTATATAGGATAATGTTTTTAAACTTCTAAGAGATCATATGTGCCTCAGGAAAAATAATATAAATGATGATCATGATTATCATCATTACTACCCGGTATCATCATTATTGTCATCGTCAGCAGAACCACCAGCACCACAACTTCTACACAAAAGGGCAATTCTGAACGAATATATGCCACTATATAAAGTAATTTTGTGCAGGTAAAAATATAGCGTTAATTGTTCATTTTCATCCGATTGGGAATAAATTTACCGTGGAGGATGGAAAGGAAGAGAATTTTTTCGATGTGCAGTTCTAAGAACTCGTGAAATGAAGACCTTGTGATTCTACCATGTTCTCGAGTCCATAATACTAATGAATAATTAATTAATTAATATCGATAACTAATTAACATAATTTCTTTCGTAATCTTACCGGATCGTAGTGGTAGAAAATATCGTTGAAATCTTTACGAGAAAGCTGAAGCAAAATATTCAAATACAAAAACCAAATTACTAAGTGCCTTTCTGAAGATCATTAGCTAACTTCAAATACAAAAATCAACTTCAAGGTTCCACCACCCCTTGGTTAGACATCGTTGCACGGCTAAGCATCATACATACGACAGCTGCTTCTGCCACAGGGCTTAGGTCAATTATAAGGTAGTTTGTCTATTCACCTGTGGAGATCCATTGGTCCCTGTCTGGCGTTAGGGTTTCGGTTAGGGCTAGGGGCTGGAAGACCCATTTCGGATCCTCTGGGCAACTGAAAATGTAATGTGATTTGAAACTTCTACAGCGCCGCTCACGGCAGCGAACATTCAGTTGCGCTTCGAGTGGAGAATTATAATTTAGGCTATACAGGTTTTGAGGAGAGGAAGAGATGTAGGAACAGATCTACATGTAGAAAGAACGGAAACAAGTAAATAGGAGGGAAGTGCATTCGAGAATGGCACGTCTAATGGTGGTAGTTTGTCTGATCTTGTTTGGGCCCAGGTGGATATTGGACAAAATATAACGTTTAGATGCGTACCGTTAGTAGGCCTACTGTTTTTCTAACATCTTTGTCCTTTTGGAATATTCCTCTTTTGACGGACCTCTAAATAAATGATTTGATCTGAAGGGCTGCCTGCATTCTCGCGCGGTGGTCTATCCATTTGGAACAATCTTTCCCTGATCATTCAATCTGATCCTTTAACTCTCTTCAAATTGCTTTTCGGGCAAAACGCCTCTGCTTGCCCACTGCCCAGCTCCCTCCTCTACAGTATAGGCAACAGCGATTTTCGAAAAAATCGTCCTGAAACTTTCAAACGCTTGTTTGATCATATCAACACATTTCGTATTTATCATCATCCCAAACCGCTTAGGAGCAATTCTCGCTTTTTACTTGGGATTGTGCTCTGGGCAATTCTACACAGTCGAGCAGAAATCCTAACATTTCAGGAAAAACCATAAGTTAGAGTATACGCTGGCAAATCCAACTGGAAAGAGTTAAGCGGAGTTGAGACCGTAGATGTTATTCCAATCTTTTCAGACCGGGTTTTTCTGTGTGTAAACCCCAATAAGTGGCAATGCATTGCAATGCAAATGTCAGCGCTCGTGAATAAGCTGGTTGGTTGGCCCACCATGCGACTACATTTCTAGGACGCTTTAGAAATGCAGAGTGTGCGATTACGACATTTATGTACCCAGTCTACACATTGTACCAAACGCGAATAAATTATCTTTATACATGTAATAGCCTAGATCTATATGACATATTTTATTTATTTATTTCTCGCTATTAGGCTACTATAGTGCACCTTCAAACTCTCTACTCAGAGGCGCTTCCGACAAAAGCGCAGACACTACGTCGGGTGTCACGCCGAAGTGCACAAGCAGTTTCAAGTAAATGACTTGCTCAAGGTCCCTACGTGGCGGCTTGAGGTGGATCCGAACCTAGAACCATCCCGCTCCAAGGCACCGAACCCACCATTACACCTCCGCGACCCACACTATATAATAAAAATATATGTTTATAATTTATACTAGTTCTTACGGTTCTTCTGGCGTCAAATTTCTTCATAAAGTTGTTTTCGATTGGTAGCAGCCTGAACCAGAAAGAAACATAATAATACAGTGTTCATCTTTTAACAGTTATTATTTTAAAATTTATCCCGATGTATCAGTTCTAATCCCTCGGTATGGTGAAAAAATCTTATCCGGAGAATGTTGGTACTATCTGTTGGTACTATCTGGAAAAGTTACATTTCATCCAGTGCTAAAAGTGTAAAAAAGTGCCTTGACGCCCCTTACCTTTCCAAAAAGAATTGCCAGGACGCCCCATACATTTTCTGGTGTGCTGGCCAAATAAGTGGCAGGACAGCATAGAGATTTTAAAATAAGTGCCAGGACCCTGGCAAATCAAGGAAGAATCTGACTGATTCTCAAAGCATCATGGATTTGTATACGAAGACTCTGACTTATACTAGCAGGAAGACAAACGAGTGGATGTATATCTGAGACTGCTCGAATGGGAATCGTCTGTACGGATTGAACAAGCAAAGCAGTCAGTGTATTCCTGTCAAATACTGGGGAAAGATTGAAGATTGCCTGGAAATGAAGATCTTAATTCCAAGGTACACAACTGGACCAGGAACGAATAGGAGACTTTAAAATGACATGGACTGATACCATAAAGTCGTGGTATGAATTTTCATTCTGCCAGGAAGGCGAGATTGGGAAGTAGACATAAAAACTCTATGCTGCAGTGGTTCGACCAATACTCCGTGGATGAAGACAAGACAAGACAAGATAAGACCAGACATGAAACATAATTCTTCATAAGAAAGCAATTTGTTTTGATAATGAATCCATGATAAAAACGATGGGTGAACAAAAATGATGATTTATTGCCAGACATCAAATGTTAGATGAAACAAAATCTCTTTCGATGAAATACTTTCGATGAATAATGACCGCGTAGAGATGCTGGCAATAGCAGAATATTGCACAGAAATAGCAGCAGCAGCAGCAGCAATAGCAGCAGCAATAGCAATAGCAGTAGCAGTATTAGTAGCAATAGCATCGAGTAGTTTGTCGACTCCAAAACAACGTAGAACTAAAAAGTGTTGAGGGAAGTTATTGATGGGCAATGGATATTTACAGACCTACATGTACATACAACTCATCGTCAGATAGGACGATAGCCTAAAGATGATAATGACGACGACGACGATGATGATGATGATGATGATGATGGTAGACGGATGGATGGATGGATAGATAAATGCACAGATAGTTATTGATGGGCGCCTCTGATTAAGTTATAATGTGAGAGGCGCTTTATAAATCAAAAAATAGAATAGAATAGAAACATGTAGGTAGATAGACAAATAGACAGCCAGCCAGCCAGCCAGATAGATAGATAGATAGATAGATAGATAGATAGATAGATAGATAGATAGATAGATAGATAGATAGATAGATAGATGGATGGATAGATAGATAGATTGATGGATAGATAGATAGATAGATAGATAGATAGATAGATAGATAGATAGATAGATACTATTAGATAGATAGATAGATAGATAGATAGATAGATAGATAGATAGATAGATAGATAGATAGATAGATGGATATATGATTAGATGGATAGATGCATAAATGGATAGATGGATGGATGTATGGATATATAAAAATATATACATTTTATATAGACAAACATACAGACAGGCAGACAGATAGATACAGGCAGACAGAGAGACAAGCAGACAGAAGGATTCTAATTCAATATTCTACAGCTATAGAAATTCCTTGGTTTCATAACACGTCCACGCCTATCACTGCATCATCCACGTCTTCAATGCAATTCCTGCTTTCGTCAATGAAAGTCTGGCTTTGTGAAAGCTGACAGGCTTTATGATGCCCCGTGTTCTTCGTGCGCTATATAAGCTTCCAGATCCAATAAGTTCTGATGTGATCTGACACCACAGCTGCCATGTCTCTATAACACAGGCGTTTTATGCACTCAGATAACCTAGGCCTTCGGAGTGCTGGCAAATAAAAAGAAGCTAGGCAGCTGACCAGTTCGACAAACAGTCAGTAGGTGAGTCAGTGGGTCACTCAGTCAGTGAGTCAGTGAGTCAGTGAGTGAGTCAGTGAGTGAGTCAGTCAGTGAGTCAGTCAGTGAGTCAGTCAGTCAGTGAGTCAGTCAGTGAGTCAGTACATTGATTAGTCAGCCAATGAGTCAGTGAGTCAATAAGTCAGCCAGTCAATAAGTCAGCCAGTCAACAAGTCAGTGAGTCAGTCAGTGAGTCAGTACATTGATTAGTCAGCCAATGAGTCAGTGAGTCAATAAGTCAGCCAGTCAATAAGTCAGCCAGTCAATAAGTCAGTGAGTCAGTCAGTGAGTCAGTACATTGATTAGTCAGCCGATGAGTCAGTGAGTCAATAAGTCAGCCAGTCAATAAGTCAGCCAGTCAATAAGTCAGTGAGTCAGTCAGTGAGTCAGTACATTGATTAGTCAGCCGATGAGTCAGTGAGTCAAAAAGTCATCCAGTCAATAAGTCATCCAGTCAATAAGTCAGTCAGTGAGTCAGTCAGTGAGTCAGTCAGTGAGTCAGTCAGTGAGTCAGTCAGTGAGTAAGTAAAGTGATGAGTCAGTCAGTGAGTCAATAAGTCAGCCAGTCAATAAGTCAGCCAGTCAATAAGTCAGTGAGTCAGTCAGTGAGTCAGTACATTGATTAGTCAGCCGATGAGTCAGTGAGTCAAAAAGTCATCCAGTCAATAAGTCATCCAGTCAATAAGTCAGTCAGTGAGTCAGTCAGTGAGTCAGTCAGTGAGTCAGTCAGTGAGTCAGTCAGTGAGTAAGTAAAGTGATGAGTCAGTCAGTGAGTCAATAAGTCAGCCAGTCAATAAGTCAGCCAGTCAATAAGTCAGTGAGTCAGTGAGTCAGTCAGTGAGTCAGAGTTGAGTTGATCAGTGGTTAGAGAGGTGAGTGGGTGGCTGAGTTGGCGATTTGGTATGGGTAAGTGGGTGAGTTTATGAGTGATTGGGTGGATGAATGCATGGATGCATGGATGGATTAAAGGATGGATCAATAGATGGATGAAAGGATAGATGGGTGGATGAATAGATGGATCGATGGATGAATAGATGGATGGATGGACGATTGGATGGATGGATGGATGGATGCGTGACGAAGTGGATGAGTTGGTGTGTGAGTTTGGTGAGAAGTCAGATCGAGAAAGTCGCTGTCAGCAAATAATTGATTTATCTATCGTCCTATGAGCATTGATCTCGCTCGACCTCTGTCTGTCTGTGTCCTTCCCTATGTCTTCCCGTTCCTCCCTCTCCTTTTGAAACCTCTGTGTCCTCCTTCACCCACCGACATAACCTCAATCAGAACGCCATACACACGTACAACCACTCATCCAGCCTCCACCCACCCACCTACTCACACATCCACCCACCCACCCATCCATCCATCCATCCATCTATCCATCCATCCACCCACCCAAACCCACCCATCCATCCACCCACCCACCCATCCATCCACCCAAACCCACCCACCCACCCAAACCCCACACCCATCCATTCATTCTTCCCCTTCCCCATCACCAGTTCACCCTCCTCAGCAGCCGTGTAATGGTGCCGTGAACCGGTCTGTTGAAATTGATGCTGGAACGGATTGTCGGTGTCCGACCTGATTGGCAGATCGGAGCCGATTTGGATGGAAGAGGCTTTGGAGGAGATATTGGCGGACTGAGAACTGTGGAGGAGGAGGAGGAGGAGGATGGTATGGGATGTAAAGGGGGAATGAGTTGACAAGGAGAGGAAGGGAATTAGAAGCTGGAAAGTGAGAAGGCATCGACGGAAGGAGGATTGAAGGTCATCAGAATAGGACCAACATATTCGTTGGACTCATATGTCGTATACGAAGTGAAGGCACGGATCCCAGTTGGTTTGGCATAGTGTAGGTTTCGAATGCTGGACCTTAGACTTCCTCTTTCTCTCAAATCAATCAATCAATCAATCAATCAATCGATCAGAATTTATATAGCGCCTCTTCAAGATAGTTTTTGGAGGCAGTTAAATCGCAGCGCTAGACCCATCTTTTTAAGCAACCCTACTATGAAATGCCATTGAATTTGTGAACTCATGTACATGTACAGCGCCCTTTCCTTCTGCGTCAGTCTACACATTACTACCGTAACTAGGTCTCTGGATATACATATATATATATATATATATATATATATATATATATATTGTATATATCTATGTATGTATGTGTATACACATGTAGGCCTAAATATATATATATATATATATATATATATATATATATATATATATACCTGGCGAATTCTCCCAGTTCGATGCGTCCGTCTTTGTTGAGGTCGAGGGCTTTGAGGACGCTGGACCGAACCTCCGCCAGTGTCTCATCGGTCACGGGCACTCCCTACACAACAATAAATTAGCTGACGATCGAATCATGCATGCATGGGAACAACAACAACAACCATGCAGCTGCTTCAGCGCTCCTATGAAACCACCAGAGTAGTTAACAAAGGTCCGGTTCTGGCCCACCCACGTGACCTACGCTGGTTCCCTGCTCCATGTATAACACGTAGACTGGTGCTCCCGCAGTGAAGTAATCCAATATGATATGCACTGGTATACAGTACACCACTACTGCTACATGATACTAGTAGTAGTGGTAGTACTAGTCGATTATAGGGTATACTAGTGGCGATTATCTGACTACGCACTAAAGGGATGATGAGAAATGGGTTGATAAGGGAAGATGGGAGGAAACTGAATTCACTGACTTTATCAAGAGGACAGCACTTGACGCTAGTGCATGGACACATTGTGAAGTGTTAGCGACTTCATTTTCTTAGTTTCGGCCAATCCTCTCCCCCTTGCTGAATAATCTTTTTGTTCTCCTTGCTCTTTTCTTACTCACTATGTCTCTTTTTTAATCTCTTTCGTGATGTCGTCAAATTCTCATATTTTTCCTTTAATCCTCTTTCTGTCTGTCTGTCTGTCTGTCTATGTGTGTGTCTCTGTCTGCGCCATGAATGTACAAATGCAGTGCATGTATGAACTTATATATGCAGGGAAATGTGTGTAATTATATGCGCTCATGTACGTATCCGACAGTAGAAACTTCATAATAAATTATTTCAACAATGCTGGAGATTATAGATGCGCCATATCTTTCTTTATCTAAACACACTATTCCTTATTTTAGATTATCTACATGTAACTGACAGTAAAATTGACGGGGGGTGCTTTTTAGTGCTCGGTGATTACCAATGTATAGGACACTTTTGACCTTCAAAGAGTGTTTCTTTTATTGAGGCATTGACCTCTATGACCTTCTCTCGCTAAGCATGTAATCCCGCACGACGCCATTTCAAGCCACCAAACGCCATATGTATATACACCGTGAGTCAAAAAAAGTAAGCCAAATTGTCTTTCATATATCTCTCATGCCTGATAACATATCACGCTAAAATTTTCCAAATATTTAGAGAATTGGACCAAGAATATGATTCCAAAATTTCATGAGATAAAGTTGAACGGATAAAAAGATATGAATCTTTAAACTTCATATGCCGAAATTGCCGTTTACAAGCAATTTTTTCCCCAGATTCAACAAAAAGTAAGCTAAACTGTTTTTATTATATCTCCAATGCCAGCTAATTAATCATACTAAAACTTTCCAGATATTTAGATAATTGAACCTAGAATAAGATTCCAAAATATCATGTAATAAATTTGAACGGATAGAAAGATATGAATGTTTGAACTTCATCTCCGAAATTTCAGTTTTCAGCAAATCTGTTATGGTGTTCGCTGCAGTTTTGATGCCTGATAATTCCCAATTTTGGTCTTCAGTGATCCTGGAGTAAAATTTTACGGAATATAAAGTGTGGAGCGTGCATTATGAAAGACCGAGTCTACCAGACAACAATCCATGATATAAACGATCTGAAGCAACGCTTGTTGGAAGTGTGGGATGGCCTGGACCCGAGGATAATCGACGATGCTGTTGCCTAAATGGCGCCTGCGCCTCAAGGCTTGCGTGCAAGCTGAATGATGACATTTTGAGCATCTTATTTAATTAAATAATCAAATCATACTGTTGGGGTCATATTGCTAGTTCAATTATCTACATATCTGGAAAATTTTAGAATGATTGATCATCAGACATTAGAGATATGAGAAAAAGTTTGACTTACATTTTACTGAATCTGACAGAAAATTGCTTGTAAACGGCAATTTCGGCATATGAAGTTTAAAGATTCATATCTTTTTATCCGTTCAACTTTATCTCATGAAATTTTGGAATCATATTCTTGGTCCAATTCTCTAAATATTTGGAAAACTTTAGCGTGATATGTTATCAGGCATGAGAGATATATGAAAAATAATTTGGCTTACTTTTTTTGACTCACGGTGTATATTTATGTAACATATATATACATATGTAAAATATACATATATACCTATGTAACAACCAAAGCCACCAAGATGCGGTCAATGACCCTTACTTACAATCGGACTCGTAGCGATAAAGAAGCATTACTTCCAACACGAACCAGTTGTTGCGTTCACATTAACGACCTATATTATAGCTGCGAGACTTAAGTTGATACCTATGGGATTCGGTGCGAAACAATCAACGGTCATCGCATGGTGTTGAACTCCGCCACTAGTTGCACTCTGCCAGCGCCAGTCCCAGGCCTGGATAAAGGAGGAGGGCGTCGCTAATGGTCTTTGTTATCACACAGTGACGTTAAATTGCAACTACCACCACCTCATTGTTTGAAAACAGGAGCTGGAAGCAGCTTGCAATTATAACGGAAGTGGTATATCGAAAGAGGTTTCTTTGCAATTAATTATTAGTAATTATATCGTAAGTTCTCTTGCAAGGTCTGGTTATTGCGGGCGATTGCTAAATCCGAAAAGTAACTTCGCCACTTCTTGCAGAGTCTCATAAAGAGCAATCGGTATAGTATGACAATTGTAGAAAAGTAACTGAGTGGGCCAGATGTGATCCACGCGGAGATGGGTGAGTGAAAAGAGGACTTTACTCTATAGAGCCAAAAGAAAGACTAGGGGGCTGTTACAGTAGCCCTCAGCCCCAACGAAAATTCTCAATCGAGCCTGAATTGCAAATCTATAGTTCGGTCAGATTAGGAAGATTTAACCAGGAGAATCGACAAGAAGGGTCCGTATAATTTATTGAACTTTGATTCGGCATTCAGATAAGAGGTAGAACGGTCAAGGATATATATCTGTATCATTCGTCTTTCCAGACATAATATCGTCGTTATCTTCGACCGCTGGTGGCTGCTGTTGGTCCGTTGGAATGGATGTGTCGCTGATGATGCGAATTATTATCTTTATCTGTTGAGCATCGGTGAGGGGAGATGCCCATGGCGCGATCCAACGACCAGCCGAGTCATAGATCACGACCAATTAACTCGAGCATGTGCAATTGATTTTCGATTTTCGATAACTCATAACAGTATAGTAAAGAGGTATTCTAACTACATTTTTATATTTATCAATTCATTTATTGCGAGAATTTGAATAGGATCAAGTAGGGCTTTTCTAGCGTGCAGTTGTACACAAAATGTGCAGTTCTAAATGGATTTGTGCAGTTGTAGAGGCACTTTTTGTTTAAAACTAGCAAAACAGGTAATTGTTCTCCGATTGGAAGTAATTTAGGCCTACCATGAAGGATGGGAAGGAAAAGAAGGAGTTGTGCATTTCTAAAAGTTCCATAGGCCTAAAAGAGCCCTGCATGGGATCATCAAGAGGACTACAAAAGTGCTACTAATTCGGAGCAGCGAAAAACTGACAGCAGGATAAAAAGGAACCTTGTATTCTTAGCAATGTTGTTCCAAGACATGTACGATCACTATTGTGGAGCGTTAACATTTACATGCTATAACAACGCTGTTTGTTTAAATGTTATGAGCGAAAACTCAAAGCTGGACTTCTATCGACTCGGTGTTCACTGACCGTTTCCTGCTGCGCTAAGAGATCCAAGAGAAAGCTGTCCAGTTCCGTTCTATCCAGATATCCGCTTCCATCCTATAAAATAGAATAGAATATAAATAATAGAATAGAATAGAATAACCCACCGCATCTTGCCATTAGACGGAAAGATTACAAGAAATGAACAGCATGATTTTTAACTAAAGTAACGTTATATGAATTTTAGCGAATTGGAATTGCAATTACAGAACTCTGATTTAGGCTACAATACAGTTTATTGTTTCAACAATAACCCACAATGTTTACGAACAAGTCAAGGCGTCTAAAAGAAAGCTGAGGTAGTTCCAATTACATGTAGATGTCATGACTCATGGTTGGACTCAATTGCGTTAAAAATAGATTTTCAAGTATACAGTCTGTAAATGAATATGGGAAGACGTTCCTATACCTTGTCGTAGTGAGTCCAAATAGTGATGAATTCAATTGAGTGCAACTGAAAGAAACCAAAATACTCAACGATATAATTATATTAATTGGAAATTATAAATTATCACTCAACAATAAACCTTAATTGCAAAAATAACACAATGGCTCACAATAACGGCCGACGAAAGAATACATGTACATTGGTCAAAAAAATTCAACGTATTAAAATAATGGATAATTAAGGCAAAACCATCTGCTAATAATTAAGTGGACCATTATTTTACTCCTAATTATTATATGCGATGGACAAGAGGGCAAGATGCATCGGTTTGCACTTCAATAACTGGCTGCATTGACTTCCCGTTTCTATTGATACGCTCAGCAATCTCGTCGCTTAAGTGTTTTAATCTGACAGTCAAATGGCTGAAGGTGTCATGCAATAGCTAAAAGCATGCTATGGTTGACGATAGATTTTTATTGCAAGAATCGTCCGATTAATTATCGGGTTCGAACCTCGCTGCATCGCAGCAATAATTAATTGCGCGAAACTATCGTCGATAAAAATGTCGTTTTACTCGTCGAACTTTGACCTCTCGACCATTATCTTCTGAACCCGTCGCCTTAAATGCCATGTGTTAAATGCAGCACGACATGTACCGCACACACACACATACACACACAAACACACATAACACACAATTGCACTTACCTACACACGCGCTGAGGCATAACCACAAAAAGGCACACGCACAAATTTACACACAGACAAACACATACTGTAACAAACATATACACCAGGGGTGTCAAACCTTTTTTTAGTGGCGGGCCAGTTTGAACATATTCTAACAAGTGGCAGGCCAGAGTGTCGACTGTTGAAGCTCCTGTAGCAATGTGTCTTTTGTTTCTATCAACCCATTTATAAAAAGGAGTCATACTCTAACAAGATAGGCCTACCATTATAGGTTTACATACAATAAACCATGAAGATTTGCAAGATATTTGGCGCTGACTGTTAAATATAAAAATTTGAACTTTTATCCTCTCATTTTGCAATCTTTTGGGAAGGCTCGGCGGGCCAGAAAAAAATCGTCGGCGGGCCAGAAATGGCCCGCGGGCCAGCTCTTTGACACCCCTGATATACACATATATGCACCCACCCACCAAACCCTTCCCCCACACCCAACCACCCACACACACCCACACACACACAAACACACATTCACCATCCATCCACCCACACACCCACACCCCCCACACACACACCTACACCTACACCTACACCCACACCCCCCACACACACACCTACACCTACACCTACACACACACACACACACACACACACACACACACACACACATTCACCACCCACCCACCCACCCCCACACACCTACACACGCACATACATACACACACATTCAAGACCCACAGACACCCACATACCCCACCCCCACACACGCATACATTCGTCCACCCCCCCCCCCCCCCCACACACACACACCCAAACTCACACACACACGGATATAAAGCTTTATTTCTCGAAAGCTGTAAATAGCGATGTTTCTGATGGGGCGCGAAGCCTCACAAAACCATCAATCCACAACAAACCACGTGACCCATAAACTCGGAATCTGATTGGCTGGAATCCGGACGTGCAACGGCATCCATCCGCGTCAGATCACTCATTCCGGAAGCCAGATGAATTGTGGGAAAGCCGACACCACCACCACCAGCAGCAGCAGCAGCAGCAGTGGTATTACGGACAAATTGCTGTCGGCGTCGCGCGACCAGCAGCTTTTGTTAGCTGCCATTCCGTCAAAGGGATATTAAACGTTGAATACAACGCTATTACTTTCGCCAAAACACTGACGAGTCTATATATATATATATATATATATATATATATATGTGTATATATGTATATATGTATTATACGTAGCCCAGATATATATATATATCTTATACGTAGCCCAGATATATATATATATATATATATATATATATCTAAATTTTGTATAATGCTCCATATTTATATACTATATATATATATCTATTCAAATGAATATATATAATATATCTATTAGATATATTCATCATATCTACACATACAATCATACATATGGATCTATATATATAAATTCCGTAGACATACTCCATATATATATATATATATATATATATATATATATATTTTCCATAAATATAATGATATATTATATAGTTTCTATATATATTATTTTATTACATGTAAGTATACATGTATATATATAATATGAGAGAGACAGAGATGTTCTATATATGTTAAATACATTGTTTTTTTTGTATTGTATTTAAACATTTATAAAGCGCCTCTAGTAGGGTGAACCGTTCAGAGGCGCTCCCAGTGCGCAAGGCCCAGCGAGAAGAAACAGGTTTTGAGAAGAGACAAAGCAGAGGAGAGACTACCAGAAAGAAGTGTAGAGCGAACAGAAGGAGAAAGAGCATTCCAAAGAGAAGGACCAATTGAGACAAATGATCGAGACTGAGCCATAACAGTTCTAGACCGAGGAACCAAGAGGTCAAATCTGTTGGATGAACGAAGTGGACGGTGGGAAGAAGCTGAGTGAGGACGAAGTAAAACATTAGTGAGATATTTTGGGGCAAGACCCCGTTGAGCCTTTATGATCAGAGTGAGGATCTTAAATTGTGTGCGAGCACAGAGAGGAAGCCAGTGAAGTTCATGAAACATAAAGGTAGAGATGTGAGAGTACTTGGGAAGGCGGGCAATCAATCTAGCAGCTGAGTTGAGAACCGACTGAATCGGCGAAAGACGAACTTTGGGAAGACCAATGAGGAGAGCATTGCAATAGTCAATTCGTGAACAAATAAAAGCATGAATTAAGGTAGTGAAGATGGAGGAGGAGACAGAGCGACGAATGGCTCTGAGACGTCTTAAATGGAAAAATGTATATATATGGGCTACATATACATACAATATATGCATACTATATATATATAGGCTATATATATAGGCTATATATAGGCTATATATATATATATATATATATATATATATATATATATTTCATCGATCAAAAGCGTCATCGCATTTCATCTGGTCGGGATTTTCCGCGATTTATCTGCCAATAAACTCGTCGTCGTCGTCATCGTCGTCGTCGTCTGCGATCATCATTTCGAAAGCGACGACGACGACGACAACTACCGTATGCTGCATGTCTGGTAAACTCAATCCCGAATAAAACCAGAATTATTTTGGTCGACGTTTCATCGCAGCACACACACACACACACACACACACACACACACACACACACACACACACACACACACACACACACACACACACACACACACACACACACACACACACCACACACACACACACACACACACACACACATCTCCTGCGCCGCGATAATTACACAGGCGAGTAGAATAATCCGTAACGAGTACACAGACAGACAGACAGACAGACAGACAGACAGACAGACAGACAGACAGACAGACAGACAGACAGACAGACAGACAGACAGACAGACAGACAGACAGACAGACAGACAGACAGACAGACAGACAGACAGACAGACACACGCACACACACAGATGCACATACATAGATAGACGAATAGATAGAAAGACACAGACAGAAAACCAGACAAACAGACAGACAAAGGGACGCAAATAGACAGCCAAACAAATATACACACAGACGCAAAGACATAGAGGAACAAACAGACACAAACACAGACAGACAGACACAGACAGACAACAAGACATAGAGAGACAGACAACAAGACATAGAGAGACAGACAAAGAGAGAGATAGAGAAAGATGAGTTACTCGTGAAAATACCATTTTTTTTATCCCACTAAGTCTCATGAGTGTTTACTGCAATGAAGCGTGATTTAATGATGACGATTATTATATCTCGCGAATTATACTGAAAATAATTCGCAGCATGAAAACTGAACTTGAAAGCAATCAGAAAATTAAGACTCATATGTCAATGCCTCAAATGTGCTATACCTCTCGTAGTATAATATATATATATATATATATATATGCAAATATATATATATAAGTGGGGTGCGTGATGTAGTGGGTATGTTCGTCGACTTGCAGTGGAAGGGTTTCAGGTTCGAATCCACCTCAAGTCGACGCGTAAGGACCTTGGGCCAGTTTTCATGTCATACTTAATGCTTGAGGGAATGAATGAGGGAATGAATGGGGGAATGATTGAGTGAATGAATGAGTGAATGAGAGAGTGAAGAATTAGTTACGGAATGAATGAGCGAGTAGGTGCATGACTGGATGAATGAAAGAGTTGATATCTGATAAGTGAATGAATGAATGAGTGAATGAATGAGTGAATGAATGAGTGAATGAATGAATGAGTGAGTGAATGAATGAGTTAATGAGTGAGTGAGTGAATGAATGAGTGAATGAATTACTGAATGAATGAGTGAACGAATGAGTAAATGAATGAGTGAATGAATGAGTGAGTGAGTGAATGAAGGAATGAGTGAGTGAATAAATAAATAAATAAGTGAATGAATGAGTTTTTGAGTGATTTCGATCAAAGACAGAACAATTGCGCAGAGAAACAGAATTGATTTTTCAATCTATTAGCATAAAATAGAAGCATGGAATAATAACTGGAGACAATATTCATAGGACCTGAGCAACAATGTCATGTAGTCGCTTGCAGGCAGCAAAACATGCAACAAAAAAGTTACAGTTGACTCGTTAGCTTTTTTATTCCTCCACTGGTTCGTTCATTCGCTCACTCGATCACTAATTAATTAATTAATTAATTAGTTAATTATTTAATTAATTCACGCAATAATTAATCAGTTAATAAATTAACTCGATTAATTCGATAATTCTTTCGTTTGTTCATTAATTCAATAGTTCAATAATTTATTCATTAGTTGATTCGTCCGTTCATTAATTAATTAATTCATTCATTCATTAATTCGCTTTTATATCATTCATTCACTCACGCTCTCATTCATTCATTCATTCATTCATTCAATCATTCATTCATTCATACTCACTTCATCCAATAACGTTACCACTCACCAACGCCTTCACTTGTTCACTCACTCACCTACTCATGTCCTCACAAGTTCTCGCGACACTCCTTCATTCATATGGATACACATGCAATGCATAATATCATATAGATCTAATGTATGTATAATATATATGTGTGTGTGTGTGTTTGTGTGGCCATGCTGAGTGTGGAGTGCTGTTGCTATAGTGAGTATAGTGAGTATAGTCGATGATGTCAATGAGCGATGTGTGTTGCTCTGTCGACACCTCTCCAGCCAATCATTTGATTGATGAGAGGCGGTCGCAATAAAAGATCGATTATATATATATATACATATATGTGCGTGTATGTATGTAATTATATATATGCATACATATATACATATATATATACATGTATATATATATATACATACATGTGCGTGTATGTATGTTATTATATATATGCATACATATATACACACACATATATATATATACATGTATATATACATATATGTGTGTGTATATATATATATACATGTAAGCACATTGGACGACGAAGGATTCTTGAGCCACTGCAGACAGACGAGCAGATTGGGGCGACATCAATAATGCGGTCCTTGATAGATAGATGTATAGATGGATGGATAGATAGATAGTTAGTTAGATAGATAGATAGTTAATTAGATTGGTGGATACACTGGATAGGCAGGCAGGCAGACAGACATACATACATACATACATACATACATACATACATACATACATACAGAGACAAGCAGGCAAACAGGCAGGCAGGCAGACAGACATACATACAGACAGACAGTCAGACGGACGGACGGACAGACAGACAGATCGATAGATTGATAGATAGCTAGCTAGCTAGCTAGCTAGATAGATAGATAGATAGATAGATAGATAGATAGATAGATAGATAGATAGATAGATAGATAGATAGATAGATAGATAGATAGATAGATAGATAGATAGATAGATAGATAGATAGACAGACAGACAGACAAACAGACAGACAGACAGACAGACAGAAACAGACGGAGACATATTAGGCCTACGCACACAATTGCAATTCGGAAAACTAAGGACAGAAATGCATTCAGAGTTCATTTTGTAATTTGTTAATTATTTAATTAATTGATTAATTAATTAATTAATCATTCAATTATTAAATCATTGATTCATTAATTCTTCAACCTATCCATTAATTAATTAATCAACTAATTATTTCGCTAATTCATTAAATAATTCATTCATTAACTCAATTGTTATTGAATTAGCGTCTGCCCAACAATACACTGCGGCACAAAAATTGTATAGGCCTAAATGGAGATTTTCTGTTAGTGCAGCAATTTCTAAAGCATCATTGCTACAAGCAGAGAAGCCAAATGTCAATCTCCAATTG
>OX243828.1:5575238-5587544 GCA_945859605.1 Lumbricus rubellus
TTGAGATTGATAGGGGAGAGCTGGCGAAGTGAGGTTTATTGGACTGGTAGAAATGTGAGAATCGAACTGCATGGAGCGATGGCACGAAGAGAGCTGTTGGTCGAACGACTCTGTTCATCTCGTCCGATGTGCGACCGGACGAACAGACGCCAATCGACCGGTGATCGAAAACGACCCAAGGCCCCTTCCTCCTCCACTTCCTCCTCCACTTCCTCCTCCACTTCCTCCTCCACTTCCTCCTCCACTTTCTCCTCCACTTCCTCCTCCACTTCCTCCTCCACTTCCTCCTCCACTTCCTCCTTCTCCTTTCCATCTTCCTCCTTGTTCTCTTCGTCGTCCTACGCCTCTTCCTCTTGTTCCTGCTCCTCCTCCTTCTCCACTTCCTCTTTCTCTTCCTCCTCCTCCTCCTCTTGTTCCTCCTTCTCCTACCTCTCCTCCTCGTCTTGTTTCTTTTTCCTCTTCTTCTCTTCCTCCTTCTACAACTTCTCCTTTCCTCCTCTTGTCCCTTCTCCTCCTCCTCCTCCTCCTCTTCCTCCTACTCCTCTAGTTCCTCTTCTTTATCGTCCTCCTTCACCTCCCCTTCTACTCTTCCTTCTCTTACTCCTCGTCCTTCTCGACCTCCTCCCCTTCTACTCTTCGTCCTCCGCGTCCTCCTTCTCTTCCTCCTACTCCTCTATTTCACCCTGTCTCCTCCTCATTCTCCTCCTCTTCTACTCTTCCTCCTCGTCCACCTCGACCTCCTCCTCCTTTTCTTTCTTCCAATGCAGCCGAGTATCTCGGCGGATTCGATAGAAATGGCCGCCGCACGGAAGTGGTCGATACCGGCCACATGGCTACTTCCGTCGAACGAAATCGGATCGACGCAGATTTCTCATCAGTTTTCGACTCTAGTGCTATTAAGATGTCAGTGGAAATATTATTATCGAAGACGAACGAAAAGCAGCAGCAATGCAGTTGCACCAGCACTTGTTGCACGTGCATCATCATTATCATCAGGAGCAGCAGCATCATCGTCATGGTCATCGTCGTCATCATCATCATTATCATCGTCGTTGTCGTCGTCATCGTCGTAGTCGTCGTCATCATCATCATCATCATCATCATCTTTATGAATCTGCCTAGCACGCACTGTCACTCACCAAAAAATTCTCGTTAGTATTCTGCAGGGAAGCGATACAAAAAAAAAGGTGGAAGAAAAAGAAAGAGAATGAGACAAAGAAAAAGATGAAGAAAGAGAACGAGACAAAGAAATAAACGACAAGGAAAGAGTGAAAAAATACATAATAATAGAGAAAAAGACAGAAAAAGTCTAGAAAAACAAGATGCGATAAAGTAGGCCTAATAGAAAAAGCGAGAGAGACAGATAGACACACTCACACAGACACAGAGAGACAGGAGAACATTCAAACGCATCCAGTAGGAAATGAGAAAGAAACAAGAGACAAAAAACAGAAAAAAACTCGTCGAAGGGCATCCATTTCAAATCGTGTCGAAGTTGGACCTTGATATTTAAGTATTTCAACGCATGCGCTCAGAGTCTGTAGTTAGTATCTGATATTTAGTATCCATATTATTGTAGCCTCTAACTCACCCTGCATTCGGCCATTGCCCTTTCTGTGAGATCTCGATATCAACCGTTAGGTCACTGGTCAACGCCTTCAACGATCAAACTTCCGGTTCAACTAAAACACACGAAAGAAACATTATCGAGTGAAGATAAATTTAAATGCAAAAACTTTAGCTTTAATTCTGTTTGCATCGATATAGATTCCTTTTAAAAAAATTATTTCTCGCAGTTGCTGCAGCCCTTCCCCCTTCAAACTCGCTATACAGAGGAGCTAACGAGTACCGGCTACAGCGTGGACACTGCATCACGTGACGGTGCGCATAATATTGGATTTGTGAAATAACTGAGTTTTTTAAATTAAATTTTCTTATTTTCTAACGTTTCTACGTTTCTGTAGTTCATTGTTATCCACATTTTCGCTTAGCCTTATTGCAACTAGGCCTAAGTAGTAAGCAGAAATCAGGGCTTTTTTAACGTGCAGTTGTACACAAAATTTGCAGTTGTAGAAGCACTTCTGTAGGCCTACTGTTAAAACTAGGGAAAAGGGTCATTGTTCTCCGTTTGGAAGTAATTATTTAATGTTGGATGGGAAAGAAAAGAAGGAGTTGTGCAGTTATAAAAATTCCTTAAAAACAGCCCTGGCAGAAATAAAACCAAACACGTCCTATTAGTGCAACTGCGACTAAAATAATAAAACCTGTAGGGGAGAGTCACACTGAGTAGCACTGTAGGGGAGAGTCGCACTAAGTAGCACTGTAGGGGAGAGTCACACTGAATAGCACTGTAGGGGAGAGTCGCACTGAGTAGCACCAGCTGTCAACAGTTCCTGATCGAAGACTGCCCCAAACACTTCGAACGCTGAGCTCAGCCGCGGAATCTAAATCCGTCCGGGAATCATTACCATTAATCGTCTGCCTCACCAGACTCTTAATATGCGATCAAATGTCGCGTGGACGATGGATTGACAGACGAGTGCCTCCCGGATATGACGTCAGAATCTAAAATGGCCGTTGCACGCTACAGAAACAAGTCATGTAGGATGTGTGCGTAATGACTGCTAATAAACGAGTCATGTGTAGCCAGAGTCGCGGTTTTGTCAACCTGTGTTTTTTCACATTAAATGAATATATATATATATATATATATATATATATATATATATATATATATATATATAGTTCCAACGCTGTTAATTGTGGACCCTGAAGTTTTGTGAAAAGCAACAAAATTCGAAAATTTATATTCGACGTTTGTGAAAAATTGAAACGAATTTGAAGGAGGAAGCAAAACACTAGAAGTGGGTGTAGTTGGCTGTTACCATGTATACAAGCGTGCATCAATGTATGTCGTTGTCTGCCAGCTTTTTTGTCTCTTTGTTGCTCTGTCTCTCTGTCTGTCTCTCTCTGTCGAGATGTCGATTTTTCTGACTGTTGGGCTGTCAGTCAGTCAGTCAGTCAGTCAGTCAAAGTCAGTCAGACAGTCTATTGGTCTATCTTTCCGTCTGTCTGTCTGTCTATTTCTCTGATATGCTCTCTATATCGATATCCTTGCAAGTTTGTCTGTATTGCTGTGTGTTAGTTCGTCAGTCAACGAGTTAGTCAACTTGCTATCGTTGCTAATCTTCGTCATAGATGTGACGTCGGTCTGTCTGCCAGTTTCTTTGTACGTCTGCCTACCTGTGCTTGTCTGCCTCTTTATTTGTCTGTTCTCCTGTCTGTGTCTATACCTGTCTATATGTCTGCTTATCTGACTGCCTGCTGCAGCGTCTGTCTGCATGTCTGCCTTTCTGTCTGTCTGCATGCCTGCCTTCATGTCTGCCTACCTATCTGCCTGTCTGCTTCTCTGCCCCTCTGCCTGCCCTCATGCCTACCTACCTGTCTGCCGCTCTGCCTTTGAATGCAGCCTGTCTGCCTGTCTGTCTGTCCGTCCGCCTGTTTGTACGTCCGTCCCTCTGCCTTCCTGCCTGTCTGTCCGTCCGTGTGCGTGCCTGTCTGTCTGCTATTATCATTGACGTCACTTCATGCATATCAATCGCCAGCTGACTCCTACTCCGCCCGAATCGTAGATTTGCTGTCCAGTCCACAGCGACGAAGCAACAACGACGATGACTGCATGCGTGCTAAGGTGATGAATTATTGATCCAGCGCTCGTGCACCAAAGCGCAATCTCTCGTTGCGTTTAACAGTCGCACCGACCACAATAGGAGTGCATGTCGCTGGAAGATTTTATGGCTTTGAACCAGAGAAATACGGAAAATGAACTCCGTTGAATTATTTTGAATGGGCGTGTACTGTGTCGTCGATGGCATTTTAAATCGATATTTTTTAGCTTTTGCGTTACGTTTCTTTCACGTCTGAAATTGAGTGAATGCATGAACTAAATGTGAATAACTTAGTGAATGATCACACGAATGAATGAATGAATGAATGAATGAAGAGATAGATGATGGATAAAAGAACGAGCGAATAAGCAAGTAAATGAATAAATGAATGAATAAATGAATGAAAGTATCGATCGAATAAATAGATTAGTTAGACTCTAACTATTGAACAGTGGCGTAGCCAGGAATTTATGATGGGAGATTTTATGGCCTTGCCGGATGCCCTTTCTGACACCAACCCAACAGTATTGCAGTAAATAAAAGGAGCAAAGTAACAAATGGAATAAAGTAAGAAAAACAATTTTCAATGCTACTGCAAACAATTATTTTTCTTCTTATTTAGGTGGATAAATAACCTTGTAAAAAACTTTTCCTAAGCCAATGTGGTTTAACCCCCTAAATCCCCTTGTCAACGCCACTGCTTTGAATGAATGGCCAAATGAATCGGGAAATATATTAATAAACGAATGAATGAATGAACGTATAAATAAATAGTCGAATAAATGCAATCAATCAATCATTCAATCAAATCAAATCGATTTAGGTTGAGTCGATATTTCATTCCGAAACCTGTAGGTCTTTATAACACGGGTTAAACGTTAGCAACCTCTAACTAGACAGAGGTTATCCTGTTTGACGGACTGTTTTTAACTACGCCACACAAACCTCCACACGACCAAAGCACAGGCGAGCGGAAGAGACAGGCCAACGTCTCCGACTGAAAAACCGCTGGTATCACAAAATAGAGTACCCCTAATAATTGTATCCCCCAGACGAAGAGAAATTTTAAAAATCCACTTCCCCGTGTGCTTATTTTTACAAATATTAGCTTCCATTTGCTTTGGTTTTAACAGTGACACTAACCCTAACAGGTGTGTATATTCCTACAAGAGATAATTGTGCCTGCCTTGGTTTTACAGCACTTAGGCCCAGAACATTTACAACTAAATACTAAACTTAGTCACTTACTAAATTCGAATTGCCTTGCTCTGAACATTCCTTAGAGCGCTTAGAACAATATTAGAGTCACTTTGATTACAGCATAAATTTCCAAAGTGTACGCATTTTCAATAATTTGGATAGAATGATTTATTCTCTCTCCCCCGGATACTCTGTACCTGGTATATTTCAACTCCCGGATAGCTTTAAGAGGGGCTAGAATATCCCGTGACACCGGCGCCGCGTCTACTCCCCATTGTCGCCGGTGAACGTATACGGTTGAAGCCATCCGTCACCGTCAAGCGTTAGTTGGCGGTGACAGCTGCACTGCTGCAGTTGGCTGCAGTGCGTGGAGACCCTTCAACAGACGACGACGGTGACGTCGGCGTTGGCGTCTCGGTCATTTGGGCAATTTGCCTGGTCAGTGGTCAGTGGTCAAACCGTCTAAAACCCCGCAAGGAGTCGAATCACATCGGTCAATCAAACAGCTGCCCACATGTCAACATTAGTCCGTTTGACATAATGGAATGTGCGGACTTTGAAGAAACAAAATATCACATCGTATACGTATTCGAAGGTGGTCTTCAAAAGCGCTTTGGAAGCAACGATAGGTAGCCTATACACAGGTTGTCCAATAAATTTGTGAACGATTTTGCTAGCTTGTTACAAAAAATATACACAACAAAAATCAATAATTTTTGTACCATTTCATAGGCAATAGTGTTGCCTTTGCTGGCTATAACAGATTTCATTCGTCTGGGTAAAGATTCGATGAGGTTGTACAAAGTTTCAACCGCTATTGAATTCCATGTTTTCGCAAACGACGTTTTAGCTGAGCAGGAGCTTTTGGTTCATGATCTCTGTAGACACTGCTTGAGAGTATACTCCAGAGATTTTCATTCGGTGAGAGATCAGGAGAGTTTGGAGGCCAGTTTTCAATGTAGTTAGGAATATTTTCGTTCAGCCATGCTCGCGAAACAGCAGATGTATGTGCTCGCGAATAACAACCGTTTTTTCCTCTGAGCATCTGTTAGCAATGGCGACTTTCTGCGTTTCCAACTTCTCCACTTTAACTCCCCTTTCATGTAATTTCTGATTGTTTCTTTGTTGTCCTTATGTCCACCTGTTTTGATAGATTTTTCTATCTGACTCAATCCAGGTCCTCGTCTGTATTTCGCCTTTTTGATTGTTTTAATAGCAGCCTGTGTCAAAATCTTTGGTCGACCGCATCGTGCATGATCGCCTAACTCGTCTTGCTTGCTTCCTTCAACCCATTTTGCTACCCAACCTTTCGATCATCCTAATTTATCGCCTATAACTGAATATCAATATCCTTCTTCATCAAGAATAGCAGCTTTCGAGCGTAACTGAACGTCTGCTTTTCCCCCCATTTTCTCCAAGTTTGTTTACAAAAAACGATCGCGAACTGCATAAAATTCGCTAAAAATAGCCCTTCCGCATAAATTGATGACGTCATTTCCTCGTTGCAAAAAACTAACACTTTTTACACTTTTTGGTTTCGGGACATAAAGCTCTTTCAAATGACATAAGCATTGTTAATGTTTGTTGAAAAACTTTTCTGCTTTCTGCAAGCAAAATCGTTCACGAACTTATTGGACACCCTATAGTAGAGACGTCTACGTAACTTACTCCTCTCGAAGTCAAGGGTTCTGATTTCTTAGCAGCTGGCAGGAATTTGCTGTCCACTCTCCAGTTTGTGTACAATGCACAGTGTACACACGACACACCAGTCTCAATAGATACACGTAAAAATCGTTTTAAATGCGTTGGAAGCAAAGTGCATGGAGGTACATGTACAGATGCCTTTCTCTTCTCTCAATAACGACCTTCTCTTCTATGAATATATTCACTTTTTAGTCGAAACTTTTCGGCTTCTTGAAAACAGAAGTAGACACGCGACGTGCTAATTTCGAACAAGCTCAACCGTGCTCAAACAAGCCCAAAGAAGCCCAATCACTGTAAAAACGTCATGGTAAAACCACGCACATCCCTATAAAACAGCCAATAGATTCTGCCCCAACGCGTTATTTGGTCATGCAAAAACAGCGCTTTCTAGCGCTAAGCTTCTTTTGTGTTGGACTTTTATTGGGCTTGCGATTAATGTGGCAATTAGACTTAAAATACGACCAACTTTACGCATCACAAGGGAACTCAAACGGCCACAAACGACTCGTGGTGATAATGGAATTATATTAGCTGTAGGCAGTTCTACAGTAAAAATAGTGTTGGCATGTGTGTGTGTGTGTGTGTGTGTGTGTTGTGATTACCCTCGAGCGACCCTTCTCTTACAACACACCGGTCCACCACACACACACATATTTATTACTGCGTGCGCCTCAAACTGGGGGGCCCCCGATGCGGCAGTACCCTTAGCAACCACCCTACTTCGAGCCTGGCTGTTATTAGGCCTGCACTTATTTATTAACAACCGCGAAAAATTGAGAAAGGAAATTAAGGAGTGCTCAGTCTTGTAATAAAAGAGCCTGCAAACATAAATTAACCCTTTCCCTCAGCTTGGCAAAAAATCTTGCCAAATCAAATTTTTGCGTAGTGATCAGCTTGGCAAACATTCTTGCCATATTCTTAGAAACTGTTTCTACTACTCCCCACGGCGAGAAAACCAACCATTATTGATTATTGTCTTATGCATGCATCGCTCATTCAGCAGCATACACATAGAGGGCTAGGTCAACGTTTCTGGGTCATGGCTCTGGCTGTGCCTAGCGCTCAAAGAGAGGGATTTAGGTCAGGTTAGATATGACTTTTATAAACTTTGATCAGAACTATCCAGGCGATTGTTTCGAACGCTATCACACTCTCAATGATTCTAGAACTGAATGAGGCTATAATTATAGCAGATTACTTTTATAAACTTTGATCAGAACTATCCAGTATAACACAAATATGTTTGGTTCCAGCTACAAGGTCTCGTGATTATTTGTAGATGTTGAAAGTACTTTTATTGGATTCCTTGACACAGGAAACCATATCGTAGACACTAAAATCAACTTCCTACGACATGTAGTTCCAGAGATATTGACCCTTGACCATTTTGGTCATGTGACCTTGACCCACTACGTGCCATTCCGGGTACTTGACCTTGACGGAAGTGGTCATGTTGATTTATTTCATTATAAAAACACAACCTATGATAAAAATTATCAAGAGGAGACCCAATACCATGCTTGAGACTTGACCTTCATTTGCAAGGTCATTGCAAGGTCAAGGGTCAAAGCCACGACGACGGCACTATTTTTCCCGCATTCCTTGACCAAAACTTAGTCGGAAACGACACCGACATCACTTCTTTCTGATGTGTGGTTCCTGAGATAGGTGGACCATATCGTAGACACGACATGTAGTTCCAGAGATATTGACCCTTGACCATTTTGGTCATGTGACCTTGACCCACTACGTGCCATTCCGGGTACTTGACCTTGACGGAAGTGGTCATGTTGATTTATTTCATTATAAAAACACAACCTATGATAAAAATTATCAAGAGGAGACCCAATACCATGCTTGAGACTTGACCTTCATTTGCAAGGTCATTGCAAGGTCAAGGGTCAAAGCCACGACGACGGCACTATTTTTCCCGCATTCCTTGACCAAAACTTAGTCGGAAACGACACCGACATCACTTCTTTCTGATGTGTGGTTCCTGAGATAGGTGGACCATATCGTAGACACGACATGTAGTTCCAGAGATATTGACCCTTGACCATTTTGGTCATGTGACCTTGACCCACTACGTGCCATTCCGGGTACTTGACCTTGACGGAAGTGGTCATGTTGATTTATTTCATTATAAAAACACAACCTATGATAAAAATTATCAAGAGGAGACCCAATACCATGCTTGAGACTTGACCTTCATTTGCAAGGTCATTGCAAGGTCAAGGGTCAAAGCCACGACGACGGCACTATTTTTCCCGCATTCCTTGACCAAAACTTAGTCGGAAACGACACCGACATCACTTCTTTCTGATGTGTGGTTCCTGAGATAGGTGGACCAAATCATTACAAATTCTCACATAGGTTACTGAAATTCCTAAAAATAAATATGATCTGACAAAAATGACAATGTAGAAATAATGTGATCGGAAAGGGTTAAGATTATTCACAATCTTGCCAGGTAAAAAAAATTAGCAATGATGAGAAGACAGCACTTAATTGTTGCATACCGGCTTATCATCCGCGCCATGCTGTTCAAGACTTCAAGACATGCATTATGCATAGATACATAGGCTATAATTAATTAAACCAGCGGTTCCCAACCCGTGGCCCGCGGACCAAAAGTGGTCCGCCAGGCCTAAAAAAGGCCCTCATCTCTCAAAGAATTAACAATAAATATATGAAAAAATTGACAATTTGAACAGGATATAGAACACATAATTATTTTCTTTCACAAAAATTTAATTATTTTATTTTGGCTTCTATAAGTAACATCAAACATTCTATTTTGAATCAATTAGGCAATAACAATTTTATATGCGTTTAGTTAATCAAATTTTAGCCTTTTGGCACCCTAATTAATGTCTTTCAACTAAGAAAAAGTGGTCATCATATTCACCAACTTAGAAGAAGTGGCCCCAAAAAACAAAACAAATTCTGAACCACTGATTTAAACTGCTATAGCCCGGGCTGAATTTATTACCAATACTAATTAATATTTTATTATGCGCAACAAGATAATAATAACTATTAGTCGATGGCGTTTGGCAATTTTGTGTGCAGGACTTGCCCCATACAAAAAAGTATCGGACCTACCCGTCTCCTAGGAGGGATTTTATCCCTTGCTCTCCACAGTACAAAATAAATACTAGCCAATCGCAAACCGTGTTGCAGCCAACATGGCAAGAGGACAAAAATTGCCTTTTATGCCAAACAATCTGGAGATTTGGTTCAATCGGTACTTAACGGTAGCACGATACATGTATCTTCTGAGTGAGTGGATATCGAATTGCATCCTCTAAGCGTGACAATATCTCGGGTCTGTACCTCGTACTTGCACGGATGGTGGAAAAGTCGGTGCATGAATATAAGTACACTGTGTATGTATGTATGTATGTATGTATGTATGTATGTATGTATGTATGTATGTATGTATGTATGTATGTATGTATGTATGTGTGTGTGTGTGTGTGTATGTATGTATGTATGTATGTATGTATGTATGTATGTATGTATGTATGTATGTATGTATGTATGTATGTAAGTATGAATGTATGTATGTATGTATGAATGTATGTATGTATGTATGTATGTATGTATGTATGTATGTATGTATGTATGTATGTATGTATGTATGTATGTATGTATGTATGTATGTATGTATGTATGTATGTATGTATGTATGTATGTATGTATGTATGTATGTATGTATGTATGTATGTATGTATGTATGTATGTATGTATGTATGTATGTATGTATGTATGTATGTATGTATGTATGTATGTATGTATGTATGTATGTATGTATGTATGTATGTATGTATGTATGTATGTATGTATGTATGTATGTATGTATGTATGTATGTATGTATGTATGTATGTATGTATGTATGAATGTATGTATGTATGAGTGTGTGTGTGTGTGTGTGTGTGTGTGTGTGTGTGTGTATGTATGTATGTATGTATGTATGTATGTATGTATGTATGTATGTATGTATGTATGTATGTATGTATGTATGTATGTATGTATGTATGTATGTATGTATGTATGTATGTATGTATGTATGTATGTATGTATGTATGTATGTATGAATGTATGTATGTATGAATGTATGTATGTATGTATGTATGTATGTATGTATGTATGTATGTATGTATGTATGTATGTATGTATGTATGTATGTATGTATGTATGTATGTATGTATGTATGTATGTATGTATGTATGTATGTATGTATGTATGTATGTATGTATGTATGTATGTATGTAAGTAAGTATGTATGTATGTATGTATGTATGTATGTATGTATGTATGTATGTATGTATGTATGTATGTATGTATGTATGTATGTATGTATGTATGTATGTATGTATGTATGTATGTATGTATGTATGTATGTATGTATGTATGTATGTATGTATGTATGTATGTATGTATGTATGTATGTATGTATGTATGTATGTATGTATGTATGTATGTATGTATGTATGTATGTATGTATGTATGTATGTATGTATGTATGTATGTATGTATGTATGCATGCATGCATGCATGCATGCATGCATGCATGCATGCATGCATGCATGCATGCATGCATGCATGCATGCATGCATGCATGCATGCATGTATGTATGCATGCATGCATGCATGCATGCATGCATGTATGTATGTATGTATGTATGTATGTATGTATGTATGTATGTATGTATGTATGTATGTATGTACATGTATGTATGTAATAATATGTATGCATTTTATGTATGTACCTATGCATGGATACATGCATGCATGTACATGTATGTACGTTAGTATCTGCGTACATACATAGTCTATAAAATTATAGTTACCTTATATTTAAATAAACAGATGCGACCGACATGATTAAAAATATTCATTAACTTGATTATTAACTTGGGCAGCAGCGGTTATGGAAAGATAAAGATAATTTTTAAACCATCTCAGCTAAATGAGACTATAGTCAATTTATGTGGAAAGACGTGAACCTTCATAGAAATCGTTCGTTTAGTTAAGAAGCTTTGAGCAACTCTGCAACAAATCTAGCTCAAGCGATATACATGGGGGATCTCTTGGAACCGACGAGGAATATTAAACACTCGTTAAGTTGCCACAGTAAATTTCCTAACGAATTCGGGAGCGTCTACAGTACTGTACAGACCAGGGATTTTTAGCGCGCAGTTCTTGAGAAAATGTGCAGTTCTAGATGGATTTGTGCAGTTGTAGTAGCATTTCTGCGCAGCTCGAAATAGCAGAAATGGTCATTGTTATCCGATTGGGAGTTATTTACCATGGGGGATGAGAAGGGAAAGAAGAGGTAGTGCAGTTATGCAAGTATTGTTCTTTATGGCACATATTCAACTCTGTTGATACAATCATGAACAACTAAGTAGCCTACAGTGCAACAGGAGTCAGCCCCTCTTCCTTAATTATTATACATCAATGTTTTCCTAGCATACTTAATACTTAATTAGAACTTAATCAGCAAAGCAACAGTGAAAATTCCTTTAACAGTTCTGCTTTAGACCACAAGAGGGGCACAATGTAATGTCAAACGTTGTGAATGTCATGTGAAATTCAGTGTTATGTGAAATAATTATAATGTGATGTGATCAAAGAAAACACGAATATCTCTGTCTCTGTCTCTGTCTCTGTGTCTCTGTCTCTGTCTCTGTCTCTGTCTCTGTCTCTGTCTCTGTCTCTGTGTCT
>OX243828.1:5587744-5597744 GCA_945859605.1 Lumbricus rubellus
AGGAAGCCCATGTTAAGCCTAGACTGCGTGCGCATTCAGCACAATAATAATGTTAATAAGCAGGCCTCCAACTCAGGAAGTCTTACGCACTACGCAGTCCAGTTTCCTAATGCTCGCTTCAGCTTATTGGAATCAAAGCTGCATACTAAGGACTTCTAAGTAGCTTATTAGTAGCCTTCACATACATTATTATGCTGACCATCGCCACAAATAGAACCAGTTGATCAAAGTGGACCTAATTAGACGTCGAAATGACAAACGACTGGACTGATTGGTCATCATTAAGGCATAAGTGGTAGTCAAGATATCCATCAGTAATAAGCGAGAGGATTGGAGTGGCACAGGTATAATGCAAACATTGTAAACAGCAGCTGTTGTCTTGTGTTTGTTTGTTTGTATGTGCACTTGTTATAGCGCCCCCTTCAAGCTCTCACTACTCAGAGGCGCTCCCGATGCAGAGCGGACACTGCATCGGAGTTTCACGCCGAAGCGCTGAGCAATTGCGAGTAGGGTAAATAGACAGGACTAAGCCTCAACCACGTGACCCATGACGTCATCTAGGTCAAGGTCAAGGTCAAGGTCAAGGTCAAGGTCAAGGTCAAGGTCAAGGTCAAGGTCATCTTAATTAGGTCATCTTAATTAGGTCATCTTAATTAGGTCATCTTACTTATCCTATTATAATAATTAGGGGCTTATTAATTAGTAATTATATTAATTAGCATATTAATTAACTTATAGTAATTAGGTAATTATATTAGTAATAGTAATTAGTTAACCCTAACTAGCAGCGGTACAGGGCCTAACCGGGTATGCGTCATCGGTAATGCGTCATCGACACTGTGAATGCAGAGGTCTAACCATATATTATTATGTTAATAACGCACTATACTAATCATCTATTGTGTCTCCCTCTCTCCCTCTCCCTCTCTCCCTCCATCTCTCCCTCTCTCCCTCTCTCCCTCTCTCTTTCTCTCCCTCTCTCCTTCTCTCCCTCTCTCCCTCCTTCTCTCCATCTCTCCTTCTCTCCTTCTCTCCCTCTCTCCCTTCTTGCCTTCTCTCCCTCTCTCCCTCTCTCCCCCTCTCCCTCTACCCTTCTCTCCATTTCTCCCTCTCTCCATCTATCCTTCTCTCCCTCTCTCCATCTCTCCCTATCTCCCTCTCTCCTTCTTGCCTTCTCTCCCTCTCTCCATCTCTCCTTCTCCCCCTCTCTCCCTCTTTCCCTCTCTCCAGCTATCCTTCTCTCCGTCTCTCCATCTCTCCTTCTCCCCCTCTCTCCCTCTTTCCCTCTCTCCAGCTATCCTTCTGTCTCTGCATATCTCTATACCTACAAACACATCGCGATCCCAACCGCTGAAAGGCATACGAATCATTCAGGTCTCGAGTGAAAACAATGAAGCTCTTTAAAAAAGATGCTGACGACGCACAGCCTGGACATCTGCTCTCTACCCCTCGCACCCTCTCCTCTACCCCTCTCCACTCACCATCCCAACCGACTCTGTATTTATAAATCGCCACGGAACACTGCACACGACGCCCTATCGCCTTTATTATTCAGCGCCTTTGATAGCATTGTAAGGATGCTGAGGATGCACCTGGCGAGGCGCCCCAGGCACCATCACAGGTAGTCATCACAACGACCAAGAACAGACGCACACAGATCCACCAAGAGAGACAAGCAACACCACTAAGAGACGAATGGCCAAGCAAATATCTTGCACCACACACATGAAATATATGTCTCCGTCTCTGGTAGTCATAACAACGAACAAGAGTAGATATGTCCAGCCCCATCAAGAGAGACAAACAAACACTAAGAGATGTCAGTCCAAACAAACTTCTTGCACCACCAAGCCCTATTGTGGCGACATGTATGTCTCCGAGTCTCTATAAATCGCATCCTAGGCTGTGTATAAGCTCAATCCTTATCCGAGATCAGCAGCTGCAGCCGTTCAACAGTCGTCAACTCACGTCTACAACCGAGTTCGAGTACAACACGCTGATTCTACAGACGCTTCCGAGGCATTCGTTCCGCCATGGCGACTGGTTAGTGTACTACAGCATTTTATCTTCTAAATTATTTTATCTTCTAAATTTCAACCGACGCAGTAATTTCGCTGAGCTGTAACTATCTGTAGAAATTAAATTTATTTGCAAACACAATTTTACGTAGGCCTATAATATTGTGGGCATAGAAGCACGCAACGAATCTTTCTCATTCAATTCGTCTCACGCATAGTAAGGGAATTGATGATATTGACCCCTGCATAGCTAGCAAGTATTTAGCTATGGTTGCTCAACCATTGGCTGAAATCATAAATTGTTCTTTCACTTATGGCATTTTCCCCCAAGCTCTAAAAACAGCTAAAATTGTGCCAATCTTTAAACAGGGTGCCAGAGACAATTTTACTAACTACAGACCCATCTCCGTACTCCCCTATTTTTCTAAATTCTTTGAGAAAATTATGTATGAACGCATTAATAAGTTTCTTGCAAAGAACGAAATTATATTTTCATCCCAACACGGTTTTCAAGCTGGGCATTCTCCATCTATGTCTTTGTTAAGTATGCAAGATAGAATTTCTGCTGCCATTGAACGAAATGAGTACTCACTAGGTGTTTTTTTCGACTTGGCCAAGGCCTTCGATACGGTCGACCATGAGATTTTATTAACCAAATTGGAAAGATATGGTGTACGAGGCAATCAACTTCTGTGGTTTAAAAGTTATTTGGAAAGTCGTTCGCAATGTGTCTATTGCAATGGCTCCTTCTCTGCGTTAAAAGCAATTAAATATGGAGTACCACAAGGTTCTAACTTGGGCCCCCTACTATTTCTAATTTATATAAATGACCTCCCTAATGTTTCTTCTAAATTATATTTCATATTGTTTGCAGATGATACGAATGTCTTCTATTCTCATAGTTCTCTGGAAACCCTCTTTGATATAGTAAATACAGAGCTGACACTAGCAGCAGATTGGTTTTGTGCCAATAAACTTACACTTAATCTTACTAAAACAAACTATATCTTATTTAGGTCTCATAGGAAAACCTGTCCCTCCCAACTTCCTATACTATGTATTAATGGATCCAATCTCTCTAGGGTAGAGTCCACAAAATTTCTGGGAGTCTATGTGGATCAACATTTAACATGGATAGATCATATAAAATGTATTTCCTCAAAAATTGCTAAAAATACTGGGATAATAGCACGTACTGCATACCTACTACCTTCCTCTATCCGTGTAAAACTATATTATTCGCTTGTGTATCCATACTTAGCATACTGTAATCTAATATGGGCATCTAACTACACTACTAGACTGCATAGACTGATAATACTCCAAAAAAGGGTCATTCGAAAAGTGGCTGGTACTACATATTTATCGCATACCAACCCCTTATTTTGTGATTATAACATATTAAAATTTGAGCAGATTCAACTCTATCAATCAGGAGAATTTATGTATCGCTTTGACCACGGTTTGCTCCCTCCTGTTTTCAAGGGATTCTTTAATCTTGCTTCTCAGATCCATTCTCATTCAACAAGAAACTCGTCAAATTACAGATGCATCTTTGCTCGCACAAATACCCGTCTTTTCTGTATTAGAGCCACTGGTCCTTCAATCTGGAATAAAATCCCTCAAGAAGTTAGGCAATCTCCATCACTATCATTGTTTAAGAAAAAGTTTCGCTCTCACCTTGTCAATAATGGCAACATTGGGTTATGATGTAACAATGTGTTGGTCCATGTAAGCCACACACACGCACACACGCACGCACACACACGCGCACACACACATGTCTTGCACTTGTTGACTCTAACTTTTTTTCTTCTTTTTATGTAGTTAAGAGTTTACATTGTCTGGTTTAGTTAAGATACCAGAAGTAGTTGTAATCATTCACTTCTTGTTAGTAGCAATTGTCGGCCGTTTCATCTTTTCGTTTCACATGTACGTAGGTGTCCCTATCAGCGGGGTCAGTGATCCCTTCAGGGCCCATCCTTGTGGCCATTCTAATTTGAAAATGTGATTTGTAACTGCATAATTGTAAAAGATTGTTTGGTTACAAAATAAAATGATTTGATTTGATTTGATTTGAACTGTCTTTGTCAAGCCCTGGGTCTGGCGCTGGTAGGAAAAGATGCGTAGCAGTATTATTAGGCTGTTATAATTATTATATGCTGGCGCTAGTAGGAAAAGATGCGTAGCAGTATTAGGCTGTTATAATTATTATGTGTAGTATTATAGCAGCGTCAGGAGACGCTGTGCAGTAGGCCTATTATTATACATAGTCTGAAATCGGCGCCAGGAGACCCTGGGTAGTAGGCCTATTATAATACGTAGAATGATGTCAGCGTTAGGAGACGCTGGGTAGTAGGCCTATTATAATACGTAGAATCATGAAGGCGTCAGGAGACGCTGTGTAGTAGGCCTATTATTATTATTATTATTATTATTATTATTATTATTATTATTATTATTATTACGGGCCAATACATAAGAAACTATTCTGCATGTCTCACAGTCTAACGCATACACGAACGGCATCGGCGCCCTCTCTTTTTATGCAGGCTTGGGCCTGGCACTGGCAGAGAACCCAGCGGCGGAGGGATACACACTTGTTATGTATTGCATGAACCGCATCACTTCCACAGCCACATCCTTCCGCGGTCATACACACAAATACGTGGAACTACTTTCGCGTAGGGATACCTGTAAAAAGTAGTCCCATGCCTATAACTAGTAGGCACACTCAACGTTCGAAACACAGCAGTTTTGACTCCAAGAGAGCATTTGAAATTGACTTTAGCAATTTTTTTTGAAAAAGTAGTGGTCTTTGGCGGCTGCAAGAACAGCTAAGTAATTAGTACAAAAATTAATTGGCACAAAAATTAAGTAGATATAAAAAGTTGCCCTCTGGCACATAGTAAAATTTTCGAACACGATAAGGCGTCCTTTGCAACTCGACTACAGCAAAATGGGTAAATAAAGTTCTTATTCTTTGTATTCTATATTAGACACCATATATTTTCCTAACTCTCAAACCGCATATATTTCTGTTTATAGCGAACAAACTCGATGCAGACCTCGAACAATTGCTGAAGGAAGAAGCTCAACTGAAGGAGAGAATACGAGAAATGAGTAAGTTTTTACTTCGATGGATTTCAATTGCAGACTTTCATAAAAATATGCATTGTTCAAATACTTGCGATATTTAAAAATGGAGTATTTTATTCATGTCGAATAATATATGTTGTAGAACTGAAGCGAAAGGCAGACGCAGATACCAGCCGTGCGGCAAAGCGCAACAAGTTGGAGTCCGGCGGCCCGCGACAAGAGGGCCCCGTCCCAGCGACGGCGGCGGCGGCCGGCCCCAGCAGCCCGGCAGAGCCCGGCCCATCAAGTAAGTTCCTACAAACTTGGTGCCTTTACACATTTTACATGGCGCATGCTGCGCATGCGCGCTTTCTACAAACGCTCAATGCTATGTTTTCTGTATACAGCATGTGAACTTTAACGGCCTTTGATTGTATTATTGAGAATATGTTGTATTCTTTAATGCCCTTTGCAATTTATTGCTGTTCTATAGATCGATGCGACTCCTGTCGATCGTACAAAGCAATCCGCTTGACGAACGGGTTGTGTGAAGTCTGCTTCCTGAGACGAGAGTGTCCTCAATGCAAGAACCGGCGCCCTTCGCGCTTCTTCAGGACCGGGCAAGATCTCTGCGTCACATGCTTCAAGAAGCAAACCAACCCAAACATCAAGACAAGCGCCCAGAACGCATTCATAGACGTCTCATTTCCAGCGCCACAGACAACAGACGTCCACAACATGCTACTGACGGAATCGTCGCGCATGACGAACACCCTCGAGGACACGTTCAGAGATGAAGGGTAAGCTTGCATAAAAATTTTGTATTACATACAAATTGCAATCTAAAATGATGTCGGACTTAGAAAATTTTATGCTAAAATCCTACTGAACTTAGAAAATTCTTCTATAAAATATTGTTGGACTTAGAAAATTTCTGCATTTTGTTTGGACTTAGAAATTTTATTTTATACACAGCATTGTTTGGACTTAATTTCTACATTTTGTTGGGCCTTGGGCAAATTTTCACGGCGCTCTTAGGACTTGGGCTTTTTGCAAAGTGTGAGTTATTTCTATGTCTATTTCTTTAGACCGGTGAAATGGTTCGTTGCGGTCGATGTGGACTTCAAGCGAACCACGCCAGATGGGGAAGCCCAGACGGTCGGCTACTTCAAGTCGGTGCCAGCAACACTCACACACCCGTCGCAGATACCCGATCAAATGGATGAGGCCGTGCATCGAATCGACGAGTTGGTAGATACCTTTACGAGTGAAAGTTCCGGTTGGACTGTAAATGGGGTGGTTGATTTTAAAATTTGCAATGCAGTCTTCGATCCTGTAGGGGCCTCCAGCTATATACCAACACCGCAATACATTGCCAACAAACATGCAACTCTGAATTTGCGCAACGACGATGAATTCTGCTTTCTGTATAGCGTGCTAGCAGTTTCTCATTTCCAAGCCAAAAATTCCGAGCGAATTAGCATCTACAAGCGCTATATGGGGGAGCTTGAAACTGATGGTCTAAATTTTCCAATGAAAATTGAACAGATTCCACTATTTGAGGGGCTCAATCCTGACTATAGCGTAAACGTAACGTATTTCAATCCGGACGACAAAACTTTTACCCCTCTCTACGCCAGTGCTCACAGGGGCAGAAAACACATTGTCAATCTTTTGCTTCTCGATGATGGTGACAAGCGCCATTATATCACAATACGCAACCTTTCTGCGCTCTTAAACACGCGAAATTCTAGCAGACACAGAACTTTCCCATGTCCTTACTGCTTATGCTGCTTTACCACCGCCGCAGTCAAACACACACACATGGAGGAATGCGGCAAGCACGGTCTTCAGTCCGTTCGGTATCCAACTCCAGAAAACTCCAAACTAAAATTCACAAACACACAGCATGAAATGCCTGTTCCGTACGTCCTGTACGCCGACTTCGAGTCGTTTTTGGCGCCAAACGACTCTACTTCCAACACCAATGCGACCAAAATTCTTGACACGCACACACCTAGTGGGTTCTGCTGTCTTACTGTATCTTCTTTTCCACACTTGAACGACAACAAGCCATACGTCTATTCTGGGCCTGATGTCATGGATCATTTCTTTTCACACATAAAATCTGAGCAGAACCGCATTAACAAAATTCTTTCCACCAACTTACCTATGAAACCGCTTACACAGCAGCAGAGGCTAGAGTTTGATTCTTGTACTGCCTGTCCTTCTTGCTCTACAACTTTGACACCTCAAAACAAAGTTCGACACCACTGTCACATGACTGGTAACTTTGTTTCTGCTCTTTGCTCGCCCTGCAACTTGAAAATGAAATTCCGAAAACCGACAAAGTCAAAGAAACAGAAAACACCCAACTATTTCCTTCCTGTCGTGTTCCACAACCTCAAGGGGTACGACTCTCATCTCATCTTGAAACACATGACGAAGGAATTTGCAAGCGAAGAAATTAAAGTAATAGCCACTAACATGGAAAAATACCTTTCGTTCGAAGTGAATAATATCCGATTTTTAGATTCTTTGCAATTTCTAACCTGTGGTTTGGACGTGTTGGTCAAGAATTTGGCGAAAGAGGGCGATTCAAAATTCAACCATTTGCGTCGGCTTTTTCCGGAACATTACAAATTGCTTTTGCGTAAGGGGGTATTTCCCTACGAATATATGACTTCGGCCTGCAGAATGACCGAAAGGACTCTGCCTCCCAAAGGCTGCTTCTATAGCAAACTTACTGAAGAAGACATTGCTGAAGACGACTACGACTATGCCCAACAGGTTTGGCAGACATTCGACATGCAGACTATGCAAGACTATCACGACCTGTACTTGCAGACGGACGTTGTATTGTTGGCTGACGTGTTCGAATCTTTTCGAAAAATGTCTATGGAATTTTACGGACTTGACGCGCTTCACTACTATAGCAGCCCCGGTCTTAGTTTTGACGCGTGCTTGAGAATGACCAAAGTGGAGTTGGACCTTATCACAGACCCAGACATTTACCTGTTTGTGGAGCGGGGCATGAGAGGCGGTGTCTCTATGATTTCAAATCGATACGCAAAGGCGAATAACCCGTATCTCGCCCAAGGATACGACCCTGACATTCCAAATAGCTACATCATGTATTTGGACTGTAACAATTTGTACGGTTACGCAATGTCCGAACCGCTCCCGACTGGCAAATTTAGATTCTTAGACACAGACGAAATTGATAAATTTGACTTGACTTCCAAACAGACTGACGACGACTTGGGCTATTTGTTGGACGTGGACTTGGAGTACCCTTCACATCTCCACGACGCGCACAACGACTATCCCCTTGCTCCAGAGAGCCTGCACATACGACCGGAGATGATATCTCCTTACGCAAAATCCGTTTCGCAGAAAATTTCGGCTAAAATTGGGGCGGGGGTCGAAAAGTTGACACCAAATCTAATGACAAAGACTCGGTACGTCGTTCACTACCGCAATTTACAATTCTACCTGAAAATGGGCTTGAAATTGGTCAAAATTCACAAAATTCTCGAGTTTCGGCAAAGTCGATGGTTGAAAAACTATATCGACTTCAACACGTCCAAACGGCAGGTGGCCAAATCTTCCTTTGAAAAAGACTTTTACAAACTTATGAACAACTCTATTTATGGCAAAACAATGCAAAATAACAGAAAGCACCTAAACGTCAAATTAGTCATGAGTGGAAAGCGCGCGAAAAGATTTGTTGCCCGGCCAAATTTCGAATCGTACACTATAATAAACGAAGATTTGACAGTCATAAAATTAACAAATTCAAACGTCTTTTTGAACAAGCCACTCTATGCAGGCATGTGCATTTTGGACATTTCAAAATTAAAAATGTATGAATTCCACTATGAACACATAATTCCACTCTACGACTCTGCTTGCAAACTCCTTTTTACGGACACGGACAGCCTTTGCTACCACATTCACACAAACGACGTGTACAAAGACATGTTGCAGAATTTAGACGAATATGACACTTCAGACTACCCCTGTGGGCACTTCCTTCACAGCCGCACCAACGCTAAGGTAATTGGAAAGTTTAAGGACGAGTGCAATGGGGCCGCGGTGTTGGAATTTTGCGGCTTGCGGTCGAAAATGTATAGTTTGCTGCTCCCTAACGAAAAGGAGAAGAAGACGGCGAAGGGCATAAAGAAGGCGTTTGTGAAAAATAGTATTCGCCATGCAGACTATAGAGCGTGCATATTGAACGAGAAACCAACATCTTCTAAATTTTGCGTTATTCAAAGTAAGAAACATGACCTTCACACTGTTGAAATTCGAAAAGCTGCTCTTTCTCCGTACGATGACAAGCGATACCTACTCAATTCGTCGGAGTCGTTGGCCTATGGACACGTAAAAATTGCCTCTCTCGTATAATTCGTTGAACTCTGAACATTTGGCCTGTGTAAATATGTTAAGGTATTGCATAATGGTTATTGTGCAATCGTATATTCTAGTAAAATGGACACTTGGACTTTGCGAAAAGCGTTGAACATTATTATTGCATAAAGATTTTGTGTATTGGTTGAATAAAGGTTTGTGTTGGAAGAAAATTACCTGTTGTGTTTGTTCTTTCGTACTTAGAAATTCTCATATTTAAATTCTTCTAATAAGTTTCCCGCACGCTGGTTGGGCAGCACTTCCTGGGCTAGTAAGATTCTCGCTCTCTGATTGGGTGTCGTTTCCTGGACTAGCAAGATTCTCGCTCGCTGATTGGGCAACACTTCCTGGGCTAAAGAAGTTCTCGCTCGCTGATTGGTCGCCGCTTCTACCGATGACGCATTACCGATGACGCATACCCGGTTAGGCCCTGTACCGCTGCTAGTTAGGGTTAACTAATTACTATTACTAATATAATTACCTAATTACTA